>JACXGI010019432.1:0-12089 GCA_016801175.1 Esox masquinongy
CTCAATAGGGTTTAGGTCTGGAGACATGCTTGGCCAGTCCATCACCTTTACCCTCAGCTTCTTTAGCAAGGCAGTGGTCATCTTGGAGGTGTGTTTGGGGTCGTTATCATGTTGGAATACTGCCCTGCGGCCCAGTCTCCGAAGGGAGGGGATCATGCTCTGCTTCAGTATGTCACAGTACATGTTGGCATTCATGGTTTCCTCAATGTACTGTAGCTCCCCAGAGCCGGCAGCACTCATGCAGCCCCAGACCATGACACTCCCACCAACATGCTTGACTGTAGGCAAGACACACTTGTCTTTGTACTCTTCACCTGGTTGCCACCACACACGCTTGACACCATCTGAACCAAATAAGTTTATCTTGGTCTCATCACACCACAGGACATGGTTCCAGTAATCCATGTCCTTAGTCTGCTTGTCTTCAGCAAACTGTTTGTGGGCTTTCTTTAGAAGAGGCTTCCTTCTGGGACGACAGCCATGCAGACCAATTTGATGCAGTGTGCGGCGTATGGTCTGAGCACTGACAGGCTGACCCCCGACACCTTCAACCTCTGCAGCAATGCTGGCAGCACTCATACGTCTATTTCCCAAAGACAACCTCTGGATATGACGCTGAGCACGTGCACTCAACTTCTTTGGTCGACATGGCGAGGCCTGTTCTGAGTGGAACCTGTCCTGTTAAACCGCTGTATGGTCTTGGCCACCGTGCTGCAGCTCAGTTTCAAGGTCTTGGCAATCTTCTTATAGCCTAGGCCATCTTCATGTAGAGCAACAATTCTTTTTTTCAGATCCTCAGAGAGTTCTTTGCCATGAGATGCCATGTTGAACTTCCAGTGACCAGTATGAGGGAGTGTGAGAGCGATAACACCAAATTTAACACACCTGCTCCCCATTCACACCTGAGACCTTGTAACACTTACGAGTCACATACTTACGAGACACCGGGGAGGGAAAATTGCTAATTGGGCCCAATTTGGACATTTTCACTTAGGGGTGTACTCACTTTTGTTGCCAGCGGTTTAGACATTAATGGCTGTGTGTTGAGTTATTTTGAGGGGACAGCAAATTTACACTGCTTTACAAGCTGTACACTCACTACTTTACATTGTAGCAAAGTGTCAATTCTTCAGTGTTGTCACATGAAAAGATATAATCAAATATTTACAAAAATGTGAGGGGTGTACTCACTTCTGTGAGATACTGTATGTGTCTGTGAATACTCCCATGTCGAGCAGACAATGCAATAAGCAGCAGAATGGCTTGGTGACATGTAAGATTGACATTTTTTTTAAATAAAAAAACAACTAAAACAAAAGATCTTCAGCTAAATAAAAAACCAGAAATCTATACAAAACCTTCTAAAAAGCCTGAACAGTCAAACAGTCCCTATGGATGTTTTGCATTGACATCCTCAGGATGAGGATTCAGTTTGATCAGGGTAACCCTGCTAAAATGCTACAATATAATGAACTAAATCATTGACCATTTTTTTATACTTTATATTTCACATTTACTCAATTGCCTTAAAAATCAAGCCTTTCTTAGCAAACCTCCGTAGTTTTATTAGCGTATGAATAACTTATTTCCTTTTTACACAAACAATAGACTTACACTGTCAAGGATTGTAGACGCATCTGTGGACTATTGTACTAAACATCTGTCATCGTTATATTAACCTGTAGAGAATACGCAATGAATGGCACTTACCCTGGGTTTACGTGACTCATAATTTCGGGAAGCAGTTTTCTAAAATTTACGGAGAACTCCGGGTTAGAATACTGTCCGTCTTGCTCAAACACTCCAGCTATCAGATATCTCATAAACAGAAGGTAAAATTCAGCCTTATTTTGTCAGTGTCCGGCTCAGAATTTACCAGTAAGGACCCACGGTCGTTGCTACTGTACACTTCTCGAGCGGAATTGATGACATTCTCGGTTGCTATGGGAGTCACCTGACTATCCTATCGACGAGGCAGGTCTCCAACAGTGGTCTCCGCTTACAACTACAGTTACACCAAAGCAGTACACCGGTTATATTCTATTTCTATTATTAAAAACATATATGTATTATCGGCCCTAGATTTGATTTCGGGGCGGCAGGTGAGATCGTCTGACCATTAACAAGCGAATGATCAATTGAGGTGGCTTTTGAATCCCCAAGCCTTCAGTCCGCAAAATGTTGTGCCTGAGCGATGTTGTTTGCCATAATTTCCCTACACGTGTACAGTGGCGTCGTTAGGCCTGGGCTAAGCCCCGAATGTATTGTGATCCTAGCGACGCCTCTGCACGTGTACCAGACCATTTCAGTCTTTCTGTCTTTTTGGTCTGGAAGAACTTCGGCCTTTTTGTGCATGACTGTTAAGTGGTGTTGTTTTGTATGTCAGGTTTTGTCAGTTGTGTGAACCACAGGAGGTAAATCATCCTAATAACATACATATACTACGGGTAGTCCACAATAGAAGTTTTATGCTACGGATTTCCACTACAGCCTACTATAAAGGATCCTTGCGAAGTCTCGACCCTGAACCTTTAATGTCAGTAGGATGACGTTAGTGACGTCGGGGGAGCGCTAACCTGTCATCCACAGTCGGGGCAAATGTTAGCTGAATAAATCTCTGCAGAGCATCGGTTGACCAGTAGAGGGAGCCATATGATTCTCTAATCAAGTTGTTGTCTTTATTTACAATCACCCCCCTTAATTATAGTGACGACTGTTCTCTCAATCAGTGAGTTGAAGTTTTAAACTGTAATTTATATTGATTAGGCCTTGATCAATATTGATTTGTTGAATGAGGCGTTTAAATGCTAGATGGGAATGGGGGCTTTCACGTTCTGCAGTCCTCTCTGTAGGGGTGGACTGGCCATGGGGAAATATTGGCAAAGGCTGGATGGGCTGATCTATCTGTTGTCCAACAGACCAAAAATATCAGTCAAGTGTGAGTGCCAGTTGTGTTATGACAAGCTAGGACTAGACATTTGATTCCCCCCTGGACAGGCAAGTCAAGACATTGGATTCACCCTGAACGGTGATTCCCCCAGACCAGACGTGATTCTCCCTGGACAGGCTAGGAGCAGACATATGATTCTCCCTGGACAGGCTAGGAGCAGACATATGATTCTCCCTGGACAGTCTAGGACAAGACATGTGATTCTCCCTGGACAGGCTAGGAGCAGACATGTGATTCTCCCTGGACAGGCTAGGACAAGACATGTGATTCTGCCTGGACAGGCTAGGACAAGACATGTGATTCTTCCTGGACAGGCTAGGAGCAGACATGTGATTCTCCCTGGACAGGCTAGGAGCAGACATGTGATTCTGACTGGACAGGCTAGGAGCAGACATGTGATTCTCCCTGGACAGGCTAGGAGCAGACATGTGGGATGGTCTGTGGTCTAAGCCTGTCCAGGGGTTCAGGATATGAACAGAGCTTCTGAGGTGAGCATCTCTTGTAAAGTGCTCAACAAAACATGTATCTGCATAATAAGGAGAATTATTATCAACCTTCAATAAGCCCTGAAATTCTGGATGTGAAAGAAAGGGGTGTTGATGACATGGAGGACATATCACCACATCATTCTCCAGGTCCCTTTTCATCTCGACAGTGCCACTTTCACAACCAGTAGCCAAAATCATTTCATTTGTTTATTTTATTATATGGAGCTATTGACAGGGAGACAGATAGAAGGACAAACCGACGGACAGCCAAGCACAGACAGACAGACAGACTGACATGTCTCTCTCTCCCTAATTATTTCTTATCCCACATTCTTCCTCTCGCTTTTCTCTTTCTCCTCCCCCATCCTTTTCTCTTTTTGCCACAGTCTGGCTCTCCCTCCACGTCCTCTATGTCCCCTTCTTAATTTCCTCTCTCCTTCACCCACACTCTCTTCTTTATATCTCCCTTTCTCCCTCATTCACCCCCCTCTTCATCCCCTCCTCCCTCCTGGACAGTCGACTGTGTGTCTGTCTGTCTGGACGCAGATCTGTCTGTCTGCCTGACTGTGTGTCTCTGTCAGGACGCCTGTCTGTCTGTTTTTCTGTCTCCCTGACTGTGTGTCTGTCTGTCAGGACGCCTGTCTGTCTGTCTGTCTGTCTGTCTGCCTATCTGTCAGGACGCCTATTCCATGTCAAACTTTTCTTTAAGCGTCAATATTGTTTGGCTTATCTTCCCAAATTCAAGACTCATCAATATTGTGACGCTAATCTATTCCTCACTGAATGCTATGTATTCACTAGACTAGGCTTAATGTGTGTCTGTGAAAATGGCCCTATAACTTTAATTTATATCACAGTATTCCAGGCATCCGGAAATACAAAAATAATAGAACTTGAAAGAAAGAAATGTGTTTACTCGTCAAGGAAAATGCTCTGTAGAAATAAAAATAATACTATGAGATACAATTACCACCAGAAACTGTCTGCTATATTTTTTCAATGTTTTTTTAGATCAAATAAAAACATTATTTCAGACCACACAAACCATTGTCCAGACAGGTGGATTAAACCCAGATTAACTGGTTGGCCGTGTCTAGGGTTGTAATAGTTTATACACCTGGGGACTAGTGTCAGTTTGAGTTCTGTGCTGAGATCCTTTTGGATCCAAGGAAGCTCAGGAGGACCCTGGCCCCTGGATTACACCTCAGGACTCCCCAGCCTGACAACTCACAGCTGTTCCTAACCCTAACCCTAACCCTGGCCCCTGGATTACACCTCAGGACTCCCCAGCCTGACAACTCACAGCTGTTCCTAACCCTAACCCTAACCCTAACCCTGGCCCCTGGATTACACCTCAGGACTCCCCAGCCTGACAACTCACAGCTGTTCCTAACCCTAACCCTAACCCTGTCCAAAGCCCTCCTGGTGGTCTTTCAGATTGCTGCCTGATGATTCCTGCTGCCGCTGCTCACAGCCTACATGGTCATCCTTGTCCTTATCCACCTGATTGTGTAGCTGATCTGGATTCTGGATTCTGCCTAAAGACAAATCCTACCTGTATTTATTGACCAGCTGGTTTTCTGAACTTGCAAACATGTTGATGTGGCTCAAAAATGTCTTGACCAGTTGGCCACCTCCATCTCCTCTCTTGGTTCCAACTCTACTAGAAAATGTTGACCAGCCTCTGTGTTTTAATTTCTTGTGTTGCTTGCTCTTTAGGGTTTTAGGCTGGGTATCTGTAAGAGCACTTGTGACAACTGCTGATGAAAAAAACAGCTTTATAAAAAAAATTTGATTGACCTACATGAGGAATCAGTGACAGTGGAACTACTCTTTTCACTGTTTATCATGAATTTTTGTTACTTTCACTGCTTGTATTTCCCTACTTTCTGCAAAAAGTGAACTACACTGTGAATAGTAACTTCCTAACTAATTAAATTAATTAACAGTGGTTACTCAAACATCTCCAAAGATCAATAAAACTTGTCATATAAGTTGTATTAGCTAATAGTTTTCAGTACCATTAAAAAACATTTAAAAGTTATTTAGTCAATACATCTTTATTTATTGGATTTTGCTTATCTAAAGTTTGTATGGTTTTACAAGTTATAATTATTTCATTCTTTTGAGTCAATCTCACCCAGTGTTTCCCAATACTGGTCCTGGGGACCCAAAGGGGTGCACGTTTGGTTTTTGCCCAAGCACTCACACACCTGACTGTTACAAACCCTGTGGCTCTAGCAGTCTAGGGTGGATGCTACAGAGACCCATAACATAAAACCCATGCAAATTAGTGTAGTGTAAATGAAAAGTGAGAACAAAAGACACAGACAACCAAAGCTACCGTCAAACATAAAACGTTTATTATAAACACACGGTAAAGGGGTTAGGGAAAAGGGGCTGAGCTGGACCCAAGAAATGAAATAATATAGTCAAAACACCCCTAAACTGAACTTGCCTGCCTCAAGAACCGCTCAGCTGACTACTAACCAATACAAAAATACAGTGGGTGGTCCGTTCAGTTCTAACTAGTGTTTTTAGAAAAAGTTTTCCTACGGTTTGTGTATGCCCAATGGCAACTTGCTAAAAACCCCTTTTCCCAGGGACACAGGGACAAACAAAAACACACAGGTTGAACAAGGACTAAACAGCAAACAATTGACTAGACAACACCAAACTAAACACCACAGCAATACATACTCACATGAAACAGGACAAAGTGAGATGTAGGTGCTAACCTAAGTGATGTATGTATGTATGTATGTATGTATGTATGTATGTATGTATGTATGTATGTATGTATGTATGTATGTATGAACAAAGTGTCTGTATATCAAAAAGGTTATGTATCTCAAGAGTGTCTATGCCCATGTGGGGTAAAGCAAAAGAGTCTCTTGGGGAGAACCAACTGACTGGGTTTTTAAACCAGGGATGTGTGATGCGATTGGGTAATGGAAAAAGGAACAGGTGATGCAATTAGGAGGGGTGTCCACTGATTGGTCCACCTCAGCAGTCAGGCGATGCACTCATGACTGCCAGGTGGGAAACACCAACGAGCACAATCAACATAAAGGACACCTGGGGAAACGGCAGGAGGGGAAAAAACACAAACGCGCATACAGGGTACCTGCATGCGTAACACTGACTCAAATGAAAGACTTGATAATAGGTTGATTACATCAATCAAGTGTGTAAGTGGTAGGGTAACATTTGAATCAGGTGGATGAGTGCTAGGGCAAAAACAAAAACGTGCAACCCTTTGGGTCCCAAGGACCAGGATTGGGAAACACTGATCTAACATATACATTGCCTTTATAAAGTATTAAGACCCTTTTCCCCACATTTTGCTATGAATCGTCTTTGGCAGCAATCACACAATAAAGCCTTCTTGGGTATCCCTCTAGCAAATTGCACACCTGGATTTGGGCAGTGTCTCTCATTCTTGGATGAGGAGAATCAGGGAACTGTAACCTTCAGGACTCCCACTAGACGTTCAATAGGAATTACGTCCAGACTTTTGCTGGGCCTCTCAAGAACAATCTCAGACTCAGACCTGGCTTGGCTCTGTACTTTGGGTCATTGTTGTTTTGAAAGATAAATATTCATCCCAGTCTGTCTTCCTGTGAGCTCTGGATCAAGTTTTCTTCAAGGACCTCTCTGTTTTTTTCTCCATTCATTCTTCCCTCAATCCTGACTAGTCTCTCCAGCTGAGAAGCATCCCCACAGCATGATGCTCCCACCACCATTCTTCACCTTAGGGATGGTATTAGCCAGATGATGTGTGGTACCTTGTTTTCACCAGACATAGCACTTGGCCTCTTTCTGGCAGCATGTCACATACTTTTTAATTTGTCTAGCCCCCGTCTAGCTACTCAGACAAAAAAGTCTGATAAATGGAGTGCTGCCGAGATGGTTTTCCTCTTGGCAGGTCTCCCATCTCTGCAGAGAAACTCTGTAGTTCTGTCAGATTGGACAATGGGTTCTAGGTTGCCTCCCTGATCAAGGCACTTCTTGCCCGATTACTTAGCTTGGCAGCTCTGGGAAAAGTCTTGGTGGTTCCAAACATCTTCCATTTCACAATTATTGAGCTCACTGTGCTCCAGTGAACATGCAGTGCTTCAGCAATTTTTTTATAACCTTCCCAAGATCTTTGACACAACTCTATCTAGGTGAACTACAGAGTTTATTGGACTTTTGGGTTATTGCTCTAACATGCGCTGTGAAGTGTGTAACCTTATATAAACATGTGTGCCTTTCTACATTTTGTCCAATCAATAGAATCAGCCACAGGTGAACTCCAATCAAGTTCTAGAGACTCAGGGATGATCAAAGGACACAGGATGAATCAAGTTCTAGAGACTCAGGGATGATCAAAGGACACAGAATGAATCAGAGCTCAATTTGGAATGCCAAGGCAAGGGGTCTGAATGTACATGATATATTTTGTTTTTTATATTTTTAATAAATTTAAGACATATGATAAGACAATGATTCTAAGTAACTGGTTTCCACAAAAGGAAATAAACATACGCAATCCTTTTAGGAAATGGTATAAGATATTATAAGTATATGTGGGTATTTAAATTAAATAATAAACAAAAATGAAGCAGACCTTCAAGTGTGACCCACAATTGCATTATTTGGAGAAAATAATATCCAGGTTTCAGAACATCTATGCAAATATAAATTTTACAGCCTTTATTGAGAACAACATTTTTGATTTGTCCATTTCATTTCTTAGAGTAGGTGAGGGTTCAGTGCCATAATCCAGGACACAACAGCAATATGTGGCATTGTTACTTTGATGCTGGGAACTCTGCTTCTTACTCACTTCAATCCTGCAGTTCGATGGATTGCTTCTTTAACTTTGAGACTACAGTAGGAGCAAAAATCATAGTCAGATGACTGGCTATGGACAGAGGCAGACAGACGGGTGGACAAATATACTGACAGACAAGTGGACAGACAGACAAGTGGACAGATAGACAAAAAGATGCCCGCATATTGTTGCATTCCATTCTCGTCAACCTGGTAGAATCAGAAATACAGTATAACGGCCTAACTGCACTGTAATCAAGGCAGACATTTCCCTGGAAATAAACAGCTAATAAGAGTCTTAAAATAACAATTAGCCAACAAGTAGACGTGGGGTGACTATCAATTTCTTTCAGAGGGGGGCGGCTTGGTCTAAGTTTGAGGGGGTTAGGGGGTGGCAGGGAGATTTTGAGGAGTCATGTGGTTTGGGAATGGGGGGGTGGTGGTCTTTGCAATCAGTGTTAAATAGAGCAGTTTTGTGCCTGTGTGATTGTCAAGTGGGCCATTACTGGCTGATAAGGGCACTTTTTCCTCTGTGTCGTCCTGATTGGGCCCAAGCACGTCTTTCTCCTTCACATGCTGTCCCCATGCAATCAGGGACCTCTTGCCACTGCCATTTTCACCGTTGTGATTTCCAGTGAATCCCTCATCGGCCCCCAGCCAACAGTAGGCATCCTTAAGCCTTGACAAGGGCCCATTCACCATAAGGAGAAAAGGTCACGTCAAAGTCGTTGTGTCAATTGTGAACCCCCCCAATTTTGCCTTATTTCAATGAAACAAATAAGTAGTTACAGCCCCAAAGGTTAAAAGAAAGCAAAGGTTGAGCATATTTCAAAGTAGCAAATTATGGAATTTTAGGAGACTCATTTGGTGCAAAATCTTGTTGTTTCTCTCATCAACGTTATCCCCACATCTTGCTTCGTCCTGAATGATTATTTGTTCAAAACAATTTTACAGTTAATTAATTTAGCAGAATAAATCACTCTTATTCAAAACAATTTACATAAGCAATTAAGTGCCTTGCTATAGTCATTGTTATACAGTACTTTCACTATTTATCAATCATCTTACAAAAGCTGTAAGAACAATATTTTGGGATATTTTAAAAATAGAAAAAAGCTAATTGGTGGCACAATGATTTCCGATCTGACTTAGAACAATAGAAATTCACCATTTGTGGATGTGCTTGTTTGATGCACCCAAAATTATTGCTGGTGAATAAATGTTGTGACACACTATCAAATGTATTGTATTTAGGTTATCTTATGTGTTGTTATTCAAGCTATCTTGCATTGTTATATATATTATCTCATGTGTTGTTATGAGGGTTATCTCATGTGTTTTTATTTAGGTTATCTCATGTTGTGTTATGAGGGTTATATCGTGTTGTTATTTAGATTATCTCATGTGTTTTTATTTAGGTTATCTTGTGTGTTCTTATATAGGTTATCTCATGTGCTTTAATTTAGGTAATCTCATGTGTTGTTACTTAGGTTATCTCATGTGTTTTTATTTAGGTAATCTCATTTGTTATTATTTGGGATATTTCATGAGTTTCTATTTCGGTTATCTCGTGTTGTTATGAGAATTATCTCATTTGTTTTTATTTAGGTTATCTCATGTTTTGTTGTGAGGGTTATCTCAAGTGTTTTTATTTAGGTTATCTCATGTTTTGTTATGAGGGTTATCTCTTATGTGTTGTTATGAATGTTATCACCTATGGGTTATTATGAAGGTCATCTCTTTTTGTTGTCTCATGTTTTTATGGAGGTTATATCATATCTCACTGAATATCGGTTATATCATATTACTGAATATTCTATAAGGGTCATAACAAATAGCTCCTATCTTCACCTATAAAATATGAGTTGAGATCGATATGTTTATGATTTGCACAGAAATAAATAATGTTAATTGAGATACAATATTTGCTAATGGGATGATAACATCATTATTGCCAGCTTTCAGTAATGGAGAAACACTGCCATCCCCATCTGAATCGTAAGAGAATTTTCCTTTTGAGAGTATGAGTTTGCTTGATACATTTCCATGGACCTAGTCAATGCGTTGTGAAATTCAAGTGAACTGTCTAATGTGCAAAAATGGAGAAATATGATTTGCAAATGGTTTATTCTTAATAACAAAACTCTAACTATTAAACCAAAAAAGTAACAGCCTTGTCGTTAATTCAATTAAGGAAGTATCTTCTTCTGATTAAATAATCACTCTTTCCCAAAAATGAACGCAAGATCATGCATGAAAAAAGTGTCGTTTTGACAAACTCTTTTTACGCCTGGGCGATCAAGTCAAACAGATATTTGAACAAGAAAATGTTTTTATTGATTGAAGTTATTCTATGCCACGGATTAATAAAAGCCTTCTAAAAATACCAGATTTGCAGAATACCTTAGAGTTTGAGCAGAACTATTCTTCACAACTCATTATGAACTGTTCTGTAAAATTACTATTTCAATATCCTGAGAGGTTTTGTTTCAAAACATTTGTTATGAAACATGAGATATACAGGAGGAAACCAAATGTGAAGTTTGTATGTCTTTTTACAACAAATGTGATATAGTATAATAAATACTATATAAATACAATACAAGCAGCCTATATTTTCCTCAAAGAAACTCTTCACTACACGTAAATGCCTCATCCAATATCAAATACTTGAAAACAATTGGTCCAGATTGAAGACTCCACTAACACTGGTTTATTATATGCACTTGTATGATATCCTACAGGCCTATAAAACGATAATGAAAATGTGACTGGGAGGCGCGGCCAAATCCGACAGGAAAATATCAATTCCGTTCCGCCCTCAAGAAAGAAAAACCTCCTGGTTCGCATGTAGCATTCGTCTCTGGTTGTTGAAACCATAACTTACTAATAGATCTAACTCTGAGTTGAAGGAGACAAAGGAAATTATTTTTCACACCTGTTTAATGGCTCTTAAAAGGGATATTGAACGTTGACAACAGTCTCCAAGTAGATTTTAATTTGTTTTGCGCCGTGCTGTACCAGTAATCACTGAGGACATGCACTGGAAAGGTGAACAGAAACTAAATCAAGACCGTTGCAATGACACTGAACAGAAAGAAAACGGGTCCGTGTTGATGTCTAAAGATGGGGTAAGTAGGCTATTCCTTTCAAAGGTGTCCTTTTAAAAATCTTGTTTTCCTCGAAATAAGACGCTCAGGTCAGCCTGCAAAATAAAAAGCCTCCCTATAGAGTTATTATGAAAGAGAGCAGAAAGTGATAAAAGGGTTTGAAATTAAATTGCTGGAAATTACTTAAGCAATTACACCTGACAATATTATACTACCCGTCCTATATATCAGTAAGTTTAGTGTTTAGTGTTTACGTCCTAAATATTCTGCAATTAAGACTCAAGTAGTTAATGAGACCTCTTCACCTTTGAGGTTTTCCCGGGCAAACGTTTGTGTCAAACTTAGGCTTTTAATTGGTGTTATTAAATAAATCAATTCCCTTTCCCAGGCGACCTCGCGATGGTTTTGATTGACATGCGAAATTGATATGTTGGGGAGTCAACCATTGTGCTTTGCAGTTCAGAACCCCGAAATGCAAATCTCAAGAGCATAATGCACATTGGATAACTATTACCTCAAGTGTCGCCTGTTTTAATGACCATCCTTCCCTTTTTAAATGTCATTTTGATAATCACGGGGGTTGTCATGGTGAAAGGTGAAGAGGATGATAGCTATAGGATATCTTTGGGAGGTTTTAAAGCTGCTGAGCCACAGACTAAAAACTCCTACTGCCAGTTTATCGTGATGTGTGAAGATTGCGAAGTCGACGCAGAGGTTATCCGC
>JACXGI010019433.1:0-7500 GCA_016801175.1 Esox masquinongy
GTGTGTGTGTGTGTGTGTGTGTGTGTGTGTGTGTGTGTGTGTGTGTGTGCGTGTGTGTGCATGTGTGTTTGAGTGTGAAACTCCATCTGTGCTCTGCCTAGACTTGTGGACAAGAAATGTTGATACAAATTTTTTTTTCTTTTGGTCCAATCCCCACCATCCCAGCCCAAATCCTCAGAATTCTGCGTTGATATTTTAAAACACTACCATTTACATTTATAATGACATATTATATTTCACATATAAAATATCAATAAAACCAAAAAATAAGAGAGAACAATAAAACCATAAAATAAGAGATGTGATTCAACATGTTGTTTGGATTTCTTGCTTCTCCTTTCACAGAGTATGAGGTCATTTCAAGGACCCAAGGACCCCATGGGGAAGAAGTGTCCATCCTGACCACCAACCAGACTCACACGGCGGTGGAGAACCTAAATCCTGAGAGCAGGTGTGTTTCCTTGTCATCATCTGGTTTCATCTCGGGGTTAACCGAGATTCGTTTTTATGTTGTTTGTGGAGGCTTGCTGGGCTGGGAAGGGTCACTACGTCTATAATGATGCTGGACATTGGTTCAGGTCCCAGGTGGGGTCTTCAGATTTATGTGCTAAACACACCGACCAGTTTTACTCAAACATGTCCTGGGGGCAGAAAGAAATTGATTGGTTCAGACGAACACTCAATCGAAATGGAGAGGAGGCGGTGCTCATGAACATTTCAAGCTGGATCAAAAGAGCAAGTGAATGCTATCTCGACCAAAAATTCACCACTGAATGTTAGTGTAATCAAGTCATTTGGCACATACTTCATTATAACATAACAGGCAAACTTACCCTTTCACAGACATTAGCAGAACTGCACGCTTCTTGATGTAATTTGAAGGGCTCGTGAGCACCTCCATTTTGATTGGATGTTCGCCTGTACCAATCACGTTTCTTTCTGCCCTCAGAACGTTTGAGTAAGTAAAACTGGTATGTGCCTATGAACCAGATTAATCACGTTTTCATGGATTAACCAGAACATCTGTCGTTTGACTACCACATCATCATTAATCCAGTGGTTGTTGATCCTTGGGGTTTCAGGCAAGGTGTTTGTAAAAGCATGACGACTGCTGATGTAAAAAGGACTTTAGAAAAGGAATGTGATTGATTGATTTGGTTTACATCACCCCCACTTAATGACATGGAGAAAGAGGGGGTACAGACCTCCACTCAATGACATGGAGAATGAGGGGGTACAGATCTCCACTCAATGACATGGAGAAAGAGGGGTACAGACCCCCACTCAATGACATGGAGAAAGAGATGGTATTGACCCCCACTCAATGACATGAAGAAAGAGGGGGTACAGACCCCCACTCAATGACATGGAGAAAGAGGGGGTACAGACCCCTACTCAATGACATGGAGAAAGAGGGGGTACAGACCCCCACTCAATGACATGGAGAATGATTAATCCTTTATTTCAACAAGGAACACAGACTAAGACCAAGGTCCCTTTTACAGCTGGGCCCTGCGTATACGTTTACACATACAGTTTAGGTTCAATTATTAAAAAGAAGACATAGGGTTACAGTATACGTATTATAATAATTTGAGTAATCTGGGTTTGTTATTCAACTATCAAGATTAAGTGAATCACATTCTTACATTCTTGCTAAACTGAATTGTGTCCAAATTATTATTGTTTTCTTTTGACCTCCAATCTAACTGTCAGTCTGGTGGCCCCACCCCTCAAAACCAATTAGAATTGAATAAACAAATATTTGGGACTGACTGAGCTTGAAACACCATGTGGACCTTTTCTCTTTTCTTTTTCAGTTATGAGTTTAAAGTGAAATCCAAGAATGAGCTTGGGGAGAGCCCTGCCAGCGATCCTGTGACATTCAGCACCGAATCAGGTACTGTAGAGCCAAAATGAACGCCACACAATCACAGTTCCCAGCCAATGTATCTGGTTGCACCACACACAATGAAGCTGGAACAGATGCCACCTCCAGATAGCAGTTAATAGATCTATAATCATCTTACTTTTCCTGAATCTGACCATTACACAACATACATATATTAAATCAATACATAGACCTCCAACCAGAATTCCCACCGTTGATTTAGTGGAGCTACAAAACCTTAAGTCCAAGTAAAGTCTCCTATGCATGAGTCCAAGTCGAGTCAAAAGTCCCTAGGGCAAAGTCCAATTCAAGTCACAAGTCCCTAGGGCAAAGAGTCCAGTTCAAGTCATAAGTCCCTAGGGCTATGTCCAGTTCAAGTCACAAGTCCCTAGGGCAAAGTCCAGTTCAAGTCATAAGTCCCTAGGGCAAAGGCCAGTTCAAGTCATAAGTCCCTAGGGCAAAGTCCAAGTTGAGCCCAAATCAACTTTTACAAATGTTCGTATTGGTCGAGATAGGAGTCTATGACTGATGTTGAAACTGGATTTTATGGAAATGATTGAGTCTCTGCTAGCATCAAAGATACAACCTGTTGTATCTGGTCCTCTGCCTTCTGTCGATCGGGGAATTGAACATTTCAGCAGGCATTCAGCTTTTCATCTTGGAAACAGAACTATAGCAAATCCATGGGGGTAGCTTTTGTTGACAATTTTGTTCTGGAAGTTCTGGAAGCAAAGGACTTTTTAAAAAATGTGATGGCATTCCCCAAATCACTTGGGAGTGTGGATCTTGTTCCTGCACTTCAAAGCAGCCTTAAGAGATTGACTGATCCAACCAAGGACTGCAAAGGTAATTACTTAGACACATTTGCTATTCCATGGTTCTGTACATGGTTGTCATGATAATGTGTAATGGAAATAGTAATCATTTGCATGTAACTGTCAATAAGGCTTTCTCATCAACTCCCCTAGTAAACTCTCCTTTCACGGGGTAATATACCAATTCCTGGTCTTCCCGTTCGGCTTGTCACCTCGGGTTATTACGAAATGCGCCAAGACAACTGTTCCTAGTCTCAGACAAAATGGCATTTTGTCTCATGACGTGCACAGATGACTGACTGGAATGCGCTCATTCAAAACAGGAGATCTTGAAAGACAGCCGACTGCTCTTGGTTTCAAAATAAATATATCTGAGGTGCTGAATTTCGGGGCAGATTTACTCTCGTGCATTTTGGCATTCCAGTGGTGGATAATGTGCACCTGTGCATGTGTCTACTGTTCTTCTCCCGAACATCAGCGGCTACATGTTATGTGCTGTGTGACTTACACATTTACATGGACACATCTAGGGTGTTCAGAAAGTGGGATCGTTTACATGGACACATCTAGGGTGTTCAGAAAGTAGGATCATTTACATGGACACATCTAGGGTGTTCAGAAAGTGGGATCATTTACATGGACACATCTAGGGTGTTCAGAATTGGGATCATTAACATGGACACATCTAGTGTGTTCAGAAAGTGAAATCATTAACATGGACACATCTAGGGTGTTCAGAAAGTGGGATCATTAACATGGACACATCTAGGGTGTTCAGAAAGTGGGATCATTAACATGGACACATCTAGTGTGTTCAGAAAGTGGGATCATCGGATTTTGAAATTACTTCCAGTCACAACAGTCCATCGGCCATTATGACACACGTCTCGTTAATAGATGGACAAAACATGACCCACTGTGATGGGAACTCATTTCTAAATCCTTGCACTGCTAGACAGGTACAGATTCAGCATGGCCAGCAGGCATGTGAGCTTGTAGCTGCTGCACATTTTTGCCAGCGAAGGGAACCAGGCTTAATGCACCACGGCTGAAGTAGCTAGTCTGTTTAATTGAATTGCACAACTAGTGAAGTTTGCAGAATGAAACTATGTGTCATTTTTCGGAATCCCTCCGAAAACATTTTCATCTTTAGAATTTTATGTGGAGACTGTGGCACAAACGCGCCCACAGCCACAAATCATCGTCGCCCCAACGCCCCCAACAGAAACATCTAGTAGCTTCTGGAATCTTCTGGGGGCTTCCAGCTGGGCCAGCCACACCCATACAAACCTGCCTCCTCTTGGGACCACATCAGAGGAGGTACTGAAGGGCTCCCATGGAGCACCTCAGGGGTAGCAAGTAGAAGCAAAGAGAAGGAAGCTGGAAGCCAGAGGTGGAAGAAGTACAGGAGATAGAAGGTACAGGGGCTGTCAAAGTTATGACCCCCAGCACCCATCCTCCCAAACCTCCAGGGCCCGGGAGGCCATCCCAGAGTTGATGCTGGCTCCCCAGGAAAGGGGTTTGACATTTGGTTTTGATTTCTTTTTCACCTCCTCCCCTCACCCTTCTCTTTTAGTTAATAAAACACCCTCCAGGGCCCTGAACACACCCTCTGTATTCATTCCTGTGTCTCTCCCCCATGTTTAGAACATGTCTTGGGGTGAGTCTGACCACTGCAGTACTATGACAAATCGAAGCCAAATACATCTCAGAAATCAAACATAGGCCAAAACTACTGTCTGGATTATGCAACAATAAAAGAGACAAATTAGGTCTAACAACCGAAAAATGAAATATCCCTTTAAGTCTTAAATTAGGAAACAACTGTCATGTAACAATATTAGGAGTAAATCCTCAACCCACTGCTAGGAAAGGTGTGCAAAACCAGCATACAGACCTATTTTCTTAATTCACATCATCTGATTTGATTATCCTTGGAGGTGTTAACTTGGACTGGGTAATACATGATTGAGAAAATTATAAAGGACTTTAGTGTTGAGCGAATTAAATGAACCAGAAGCACAACATAAATATAGAGATGTGAGATATTTGACTTGTTTATTGCAGTATATAATTTCAGAATTGTGTCATTTTATACTCATATTCTGTGTTACCAATGACCCCTGAGATTTCCATCTCTGAATTTAATGTATTTCTGATACAAGTTAGTGGACAGCGATTGCCTTTGTTAGATAGGAGACATAGCTGAGGATTTTGTCTTTATATCTCCCATCTGATTCTATCTTTGAAAGCACGTATTATCTTTCCAGACATGTGGCACTAATTAGTTACATGTTAATGTGGTTGTTTAGCCTTTGGATAAAGGCTGTGTGTAAGTATTTAGCTTTTCCCTAAGTGTAGCTTAGCATTTCAGAGTTGTGCGGTAAGACATACTCTTAACGACTCTGATGTGTCACTCTGTTTGGGTAACCTTGACAACCACAGTTAAAACCCTTGTTGTGAGGGAAAGCTCTAGGGCCTAGTCAAATTCACATCATACAGATGGACTGAATTTTGGGAGTCATGTCATATCTGCTATGCACACTCAAAAATAGCTCTGATAAAAAGGAGTAATTGTTCCAATGGCTCTTTGCCCCGTAGTGAGGTCAGACTGTTTTCACGCTGGAAGGGACAGTGTAGCTGTCCACATCATATTCTAACCAAAACAACATGTTTCTGTGGTAATCTGAACCAGGTTTTTAAGATTTACTAATATGGTCCACAATGTTTTATTGCTGTATAAATGCGGGAATGATGAACGGATGTGTGACAATGTTATCCCTCTGTCTTCTCTGTAGCGGACCCCCGGGTTAGTGAGACTGTGTCAGGTGAGTGGACTGCTATATATGTATATACAGTGGATATAAAAAGTCTACACACCCCTGTTAAAATGCCAGGTTTTTGTGATGTAAAACAATGAGACAAAGATAAATCATGTCAGAACTTTTTTAACTTTTAATGTGACCTATAATGTGAACAATTCAATTGAAAAACAAACTGAAACCTTCAAGGGGGAAAACTTAAAAATAAAACCTTACAATAACCTGGTTGCATAAGTGTACACACCCTCTTATAACTGGGGATTTGGCTGTGTTCAGAATTAACCAATCACATTCAAACTCATGTTAAATTGAAGTCATTACACACCTTCCATCATTTAAAGTGACTCTGATTAATCACAAATGAAGTTCAGCTGTTCTAGTAGATTTTCCTGACATTTTCTTAGTTGCATCTCAGAGCAAAAGCCATGGTCCGCAGAGAGCTTTCAAAGCATCAGAGGGATCTCATTGTTGAAAGATATCAGTCAGGAGAAGGGTACAAAAGAATTTCCAAAGCATTAGATATACCATGGAACACAGTGAAAACAGTCATCATCAAGTGGAGAAAATATGGCACCACAGAGACATTACCAAGAACTGGATGCCCCCCCAAAATTGATGAAAAGAAAACTGGTCAGGGATGCTTCCAAGAGGCCTACAGCAACATTAAAGGAACTGCAGGAATTTCTGGCAAGTACTGGCTGTGTGCTACATGTGACAACAATCTCCCGTATTCTTCATATGAATAGGCTATGGAGTAGGGTGGCAAGACGGAAGCCTTTTCTTACAAAGAAAAACATCCAAGCCCTGCTGAAGTTTGCAAAAACAAACATCCAGTCCCCCAAAAGCATGTGGGAAAATATGTTATGGTCTGATGAAAACAAGGTTGAACTTTTTGGCCATAATTCCAAAAGGTATGTTTGGCGCAAAAACAACACTGCACATCACCCAAAGAACACCATACCCACAGTGAAGCATGGTGGTGGCAGCATTATGCTTTGGGGCTGTTTTTCTTCAGCTGGAACCGGGGCCTTAGTCAGGGTGGAGGGAATTATGAACAGTTCCAAATACCAGGCAATTTTGGCACAAAACCTTCAGGCGTCCATTAGAAAGCTGAAGATGAAGAGGAAGTTCACCTTTCAGCACACATCCAAATCCACAATAGCATGGCTTCACCAGAAGACAATTAACGTTTTGGAATGGCCCAGCCAGAGACCAGAATCCAATTGAACATCTGTGGGGTGATCTGAAGAGAGCTGTGCACAGGAGATGTCCTCGCAATCTGACCGATTTGGAGCGCTTTTGCAAAGAAGAGTGGGCAAATATTGCCACGTCAAGATGTGCCATCCTACCCAAAAAGACTGAGTGCTGTAATAAAATCAAAAGGTGCTTCAACAAAGTATTATTTTAAGGGTGTGCCCACTTATGCAACCAGGTTATTGTGAGTTTTTTATTTTTCCCCCTCAAAGATTTCAGTTTGTATTTCCCATTCTTTTACATCACAAGAACCTGGCATTTTAACAGGGGTGTGTAGACTTTTTGTATCCACTGTATGTCCTGTTTCCGCTCAACTCTATAGCATGTGTCCTGGCTATGAATCCTTTGCCTGGGTTTATCTTTCTACCTCCCCCAGGTAAAGCTGCAATTTGGACACAGTTCCCCTTCAATGCCGATTCCTACTCGGAGTGCAATGGGAAGCAGTATGTCAAGAGGACCTGGTATCGCAAGTTTGTGGGCATTCAGCTTTGCAACTCCCTCCGCTACAAGATCTACATGAGCGATTCCCTCACCGGTAGGTGTAGTTAGTCTGTGGGATTTCATGTGTCCTGTATCTGTGTACGAATGGCAATAAACTGTTAGTAGGTTAGACTGGAGAGTTAAACAAGACTTAAAGATGCTACAACGTAAATATTTATTATATATTTTGATTATTTAGATTTTTGTCATTTCCTGGTTGCTGTAAATATACGCAGTT
>JACXGI010019434.1:0-12136 GCA_016801175.1 Esox masquinongy
GTGGTGCATGGGTATTTTCTGTTGTGCTTGTGTGGAACGGATACGTTTCCCTCTCGCTTGAGCTCAACATCCCTTCTCCCTGGGTTGGCTTATGTTTCATGGGCCTACTCTAGGGGGATTCCATCATTACGCATTCGATCATCTCTTTCTGACCGTGTCAGCTGTCGGGATGTTTTCGTCTTGGGGTTTTTGGGGTCGGCTTTTACTGGACCCTTTGAGCTTACTGGTGTTCCGGCAGGGAGTACATTTTTGGCTCGCTCGCTCCGCCGTGAACCACTAGGAGCTAAAGCCCCTCTAGGGGGCGGAGCTCCACGACATATAACGTTAGTTACCGGGTCATATATAGGGGCAGGCGTGCCCAGATTGGCTGACGCATCTTGCATAATGAGTTTTCAGTACGGCCGCGGACGCGGCCAGGGTAAACCACTAGGAGCTAAAGCCCCTCTAGGGGGCTCCGCTCCACTCATATAACCGAAGTTACATTCCCGGTAACTAACGTTTTATTGATGTTTGCAAGTGTGAATGTGGAAAATGCTCAGTAGTAAGCCTCAAGATTAGGAGTTGTCTTTTATCGCAATGCCCCTTTCACTATGAGTGTTTTGCTCATTAAGAAATTGACTTTGAAGAAATTGTCGTCTTCACTGTCATCATTTCTCCAAGCATCATTAACATTTAACACACTCACCGAGAAGTCGGATGTCACAAATCCCCTGGATTATTACGCGCACCTGTTTTGTGGTGGACTCGAAGTGGTTATTTAAGTTCAGTGCTAAGCATCAGTCCTTATTTGGACATTGCGGAATGAACACCTTGGTTGTCGTGTTTGCCTTGTATTATTCCTGTAACGTGTTTCAGTGAGCGTTATCTTTCGTTGCGTAGCCCACTTTAGTTCTGATGTGTGTTTATTTAGGTTAGCTTTAGGTTGTCGTTTTTTTCTGAAACGTTCAGCCCTTTTGTTTGTGTCAGTGCTTTTGTTTCCGTGTTTAATAAATAGCTTTCGTTACTTATATCTCGCCTTGTTCCTTATGCTCTGCAGCACCGGCTCATTACAGTAGTAGGCTCTGTCTAATTTCCTAGCAGCAGGCTAGCCAGTAACTTAACTATCGTTATCTGATTCTAAAGCTGTGATTTGCCTCGCTAGGTGTTCATATTTTGCCATCTTCCTCACCTTCCTCTGGAAATTTGCATTTTAACGCGAGTTCAACCATCATTTCGCCACGGGATTGTGCCATGGTGTTTATGGTAAGCTAGCTGGCTGTCTTGTTGGTTCTGTGTGAGGGAGTGTTATGCCCGGGACAAACAGTATTAGAATCCCCCTCGGGGTAAGGCTACCAAGGCAGACCGTGGTGTCAAAGCCGGGAAAACAAAGCCAGAACCCAGTAACACATCACTTACTGCGGTTTGCCTTGGTATTAGCTTGGATTTAGTTGTTACTGCAATTTTGACACACTCGTTTCTCTGAAACGCGACAAAATTGAACCAGGAGACTTCGTCACGAGACAGATGTCACAAAGCCCATTTTGAGTCTTAAGTCAATTTTGACCAAATGTGTAGTTACTGCGCTTTGCGTTCGTACGGCAGTGTACTCTCTATATTTCATTATTTTCAATTGTATTAAAAAGTTTACTGAAATGTAATATGTGTTACGTATTACGTAGTTGTGACGGTCCCAACCAGACGGGACCGTTCCGCTCCGTGTTTTCTGTGTCCCTGGTTTGTCATGTCCTTGTTTGGTTTTTCCTGTTCTTGTTTCAGTTAATCGGTTTATTCCTTTCACCTGTGTTTCGGTCTTTGTGTTGTTACTGTGGCGTTCCATGTTTCAGTGTTTAGTCTATGTTTTGTATCTCAGTGCACGGCACTCGGTTTTCTTTTTCCCTTTTGTTTATATTAAAAGCTCCATTTTCGGCTCTGCGTTTGCCTCCGCCTCCTTAAAACATTACAGTAGGCTATATCACTGTCGATTGTGATAGTTTTAATGACAATGTCAATGCGTCATTTTGCGCTGGAACTATAGCTTAATTTTGGAAATATAATATTTTGCTAAAAAGTGTCAGTAATTGTATGTGGAAACAAATGTGTTTGGTGAAAACGGTCTGATTTGTAAGTGCTAATCAATCAACCATCACTAACGTTAGCTATCATAGCTAAGTTACCTAGAAATGTTATTAGCCACACATTTATCCAGCGACCAACAATGGTGCTCACTGGTGTATTCAATGAACGCTAATGTCTTTGTTATATTTGTCAGAAAGCCCACCTGAAGTCCGAGTAAAGTGTCAGTCATTTATGTTCCGCTGCATGTGTAATTTATGTAGACAGTATTTGCTTTCATTTATTGCATACTCGTATAGTATACTGTATAGCTGTACTTCCTTATGATAAATAGCAATATTAAAGTTTGTTTGCTTAAAGTGCTAGCAGATTGATTAAAGTCAGCTTTGATTCACATTCATGCATTGAGAGCAGGTGACATGAAGGTGAGCGAGAGAAGGAGCAAATATTGATGACACATTTGATATTGCCGTGTTGGTATTGTTCCTACAACATCATAATTAATGTTGGCACAACTGAGGTTAGGCTAAGGCACAGGTGCTACTGAGGTTAGGTTTAGGCACAGGTGTCTCTGAGGTTAGGATTAGGTCTAAGGAGGGGGTTGCAGGGGAGTATTCTGTCTTCGGACTGGGGTGACCAAATAACTACAGGTTAGTTGCAATGATGGTCCTGGAGCAACATTAATTATGGTGTCTTAGAAACAACATCAGCACAGCGCTATCAGATTGCGCAAATATTGATGGTTGTTACGCATGCAGGTACCCTCTATGTGCATTCGTTGCGCCTTGGTTCGTGCTGTGCCTGCTAGTAAGCCATCCCCACCGACAGATCACCTTGGTACCAGTGTTCAGAGTCAGAGGTTGACTCCTATTTTAGCTTTTTTGAGCATGTAGCGGTAGCATTGAAATGGCCTGAAGAGGTATGGTGCTTATTGCTCCAGTGTAAATTGACAGGTAAAGCCAAAGAGGTTTTGTCAGCGCTACCTCTTCAAGACGTTTGAATTATGACGTTGTCAAAGCTACTGTTCTTCGTGCCTACAAGCTTGCTCCTGAGGCATTTCGACAGAGATTTAGGTCTCATAAAGTCTTCTACTCAGACCCAGCTAACAATTTTCCGTTTTCACAATGTTGTTACGACGTTATCTGACGACTGAAATTAGGTAGCAGCAACGTAGTCCGCTACGTTGTCAGAACCGGAAAAGTGAAAGTTTTCTTGTTGTCGCTACAACGTAACTAATTGACGTTGTCAGTTGGTCGCTAGCATGTCTTAGCAACATGGTATTTCTAAGGTTGTTGGTGGGTAATCGCGAAACCCAGGCATCCTATTCAGTTGACCGTTCATTGCCCTTTTCCTCTTACATTTTTTTATATTCATACGTACAGCTAGAATATGTACAGCTAAGTTCATTTCTGTCCAGTCAACATCTTCACAGTTTTCTCCAACCTTGGGTTTACCTGCTCCAACTGTTCCATGAAATCTTAAATGTGCACAACACATTTCAGCAGGGTTCTACACAGACGTTTAGTTTTACAGTGAGGTATTATGTATAAATATTATACATTTATTTTATCAACCCCTTCCCAGATATAATAATGGCAATGCTGTTAGATCATCAGTGAAGACATTTTCTCCTAGCAAATTACATGATATATCCTGTAAAATACAAGAGCCCCATATGTAGCAAAAAAGTATATACATTTACAAACAAACCAGAACATTTATGTAATTTAAAAAATATTTTATTTATCACCCACCTCACACTCTCAAGTTGGTCAACAGCACAGAAATTAAAATCAGAACTGTGTGGGACTTCATAACCATCAGGAAGGATAAAATAGCAAATCTCATCTAGTTAACTCCAATGAAACTGTAGGTCTTCAATGGAAATAGCCATGACAAACAATATTTTCTTCCGCTAGTAGAGTTCTATCCTTCTCCAATCATTGACATTTTTGTTCCAGCTATCAGCTGATCAAATATTTTGAAATATTATCAAACTGGCCATTTTACAAATAATTAAAATATAAGAACACAAGCCAATATGAATGCTTTACTCTTCATTGGGTTCTTTTCTTTTCAAATGGTGAAGAATTGTGAAATCATGAAGATAAGAAAAAATTAACAATAAATTGAAACAAACAATATCATCCAACTGACAAAATACAATCACACAAGCAAAGATGCACACTTCACTCTTCCTTGTTGTCAGAAATGAGTCTGAGTGGTCTTCAATTCTATCTTCACCTTCCTCTGCCGTTGGACCCGTTGCTGCACCTGGACATGGACAATGAAAACCAGTTTAAAAACAGTATAAAACAGTGTCAACCATTTGATTCAGTTCGTTCATAATTTATTTATATAACTTTTACAATTTTGTCAAATATCTTGTTGAATCATTACTTATGGAACTCATAGTAAAAATCTTTACATTTGAGTACTTGTGAGGTGATTCGATGTTCATCTATGTTTGAAAAAAATTACCAACCAAGCTAGTTAGTAGATGACTTACTGTACTGTAGCTTGCTAACGTTTGAGCTAACTTTAGTTGGCTTGCTAGACAGTACTGTAATTCGATGGGAACTACCAAAGTGATTTTAGCTAAATGACAGATAGTTATCTATCTGCTTTGTAAATAAGTTAAATACGCTTACCTGAGATTCCTTGTCCAGAAATGATGACGGTGCTCCAGAAATTCTGTCGGCTTAACGAACTAAACTGATGTTTGTTTAACGTAGTCGTACAGTACCGTTTGCTAGCTGCAGTAGCTAGTTAGCCAGGAATACCTTAAAAGAAAACTTGTGCTACCTGCAGTAGTTAGCTAGGTATATTACAGTACTATTATGTAGGCTACACGACTAAATTAGAAAATAACTAAATTGGAAAATTGCTTGATTAGAAAACGAAAGTATGATTAACATCAATGATTATAACATTTCTAAATAGCAATAACTACTAATGTAGGCTAACCACAGTAGCAGAAGAGTACTGGTGAAAACCCACAGATGTGACTAAATCAGAACATAAATCAGAATTATCTTAAATTGGAGTAAAATAAACGTGCTATAGCCACCGGTTATGTCTGCTGAGATACTGTAAACTTCTGACAACAATTTAGAAGTACAAACTATAACGAACAAGAAATGGCGGGATGCTCGAGCTGTGGCACGTCTGCGCGTGCACAGTTTACAATTTGTGTACGCATTCCGTCTGTGTTGTGGGAGATTATATAGAACAATTTGAATTGGTCTGAATTACAGTGATTGGGGAATTCTTGTGACTCTAAAGATCTTCAGGTGAACTTTGAAATATTTGGAATACGTGGTTTCCGTGTATTCCAAATATGTGGTGGCAGTAATGACATTGTAAGCAAAGTACGTTGTAGCAACGAAAATAGGAGTTAATATTTCCCGGTGTAGTTTCATACCTGGTACGAAAGTTGTTACATTGTCAGTATGTCCTGTAATTACGTTTCTGCTACATCCTGGGCAGGTAAGGAAGATTACCAATTATGTGGTCATTAATTTCCTTCAGATAACTTTGGAGTTACTTAAGATTGTTACCAAATTGGTACGTAAGTAGTTACCTTGTCAGTACGTGGTGTAATTACGCCCCTGCGACATGCTGAGGAGGTAAGGAAGATGACCAATTATGTGGTCATGCAATTACCTTTGGATAACGTTGCCACAACTTTTTGAGAAGGTAATGTCATGACATAACCAATCCATTACCAATCCATAACGTCACGGTTGGTCGTGGTTACGTAACGTGTTACCTGAGGAATTACGTGGAGTTTGCTAGAGACAAGGGAAATCTGTTTGACAAATGGCTCACTGCTAGGAAGGTGACTGATTTCAATTCTCTCTGGGAGTTACTGTTGTTGAAGGAGTTTAAAAATTTCTTACCTGAACGCATTGTTGTTTACCTAAACGAACAGAACGTGTTCTCACTGTCGGAATTGTCTATATTGGCAGACAAATTTGTGTTGACGCACAAGAGCGTATTCTAGGGCTCGTATGGAGAGTAGGGCTGCGGAGCTGCCAACTCCTAGCCCTAGTCAACCAACAGTAAATCAAGCTCGTCCAAAAGACGTACGTCACTGTTTTTACTGTCATAAGCCGGGACATTTGATTAATGATTGCTTCCTGCTGAAATGCAAACAAAGGACGCCTCTGCACGCCAAGCCACCAACGGGTGTTGAGCTAATTCATACGGGTGTTGAGCTAATTCATACGGTTGTTAGGTCAGAAAAACAACAGGTGCCTCATGGTAAATCTGGGTTGAAGGTCCCAGTCCCAGATCGCAGTTATGAACCATTCATTTTTGAGGGATTTGTTTCCCTATCAGATAATGATGCGTCTCAGCGTCCGGTTAGGATCCTTAGAGATACTGGTGCGGCGCAGTCATTCATCCTATCTGACGGGTTGCCCTTCTCCGAAAAACATACTGTGGATCCAGTGTGTTAGTCCAGGGAATTGAAATGGAAATTGTCCCAGTGCCATTGCACTTTGTGAATGTACACTCTGAGCTAATCAGTGGATTGTTCAGTGTTGGAGTACATACTATGTTGCCAGTAAAAGGGGTGACGTTTATAATGGGAAACGATATTGCCGACGGAAAGGTGATACCCATATTGGAGGTTTTGAATAGAAGTGACCAGTCTCTTTTGGAGGCGCTGGCACAAAGTTATCCACAAGTATTCCCTGCTTGTGCTGTCACATATGCTCAGGCACGACGAATGGGTGACGGGATAGATTTGTCGAACACTATTCTGTCTAGAGAGTTAGACCAAGAGGATAGCTTGTGTGCTACCTCTGATAAGCTGGTGGGGTCTGACAAACAGCCCAGGAACGTAACGAAGAGTCTGGAACTTGTTGCTGATGCAATACAGTTACCAGTCACTCGTGAGCAGCTGATTGCTAACCAAAAGTGTGACAGTAGCCTGACTAAATGTTTTTCTAGTGTTGTCTCATTGGATGAGCTTAAGAAGAAAAACATGGCACACTTCATTGATGGTAATCTCCTCATGCGCAAATGGACATCCCATGGTGATGCCGGTGGAGATTGGAATGCTATTTATCAAATAGTGGTTCCTACAGCCATTCGACAAACTGTGTTATGCCTTGCTCATGATTACCAGTGGTCCGGTCATTTGGGAGTCACCAAGACTTATAATCAGGTTCTGTGACATTTCTTTTGGCCTGGGTTAAAACAGGATGTGGCTCAGTTCTGTCGGACATGTCACACTTGTCAGGTAACTGGAAAACCGAACCAGGTTATTCCTCCCGCTCCTCTTTGTCCCATACCTGTTATAGGCGAACCGTTCCAACATGTGGTGGTTGATTGCTTTGGACCATTACCGAAAACAAAAGCTGGTAACCAGTTTCTATTGACGATTATGTGTGTGGCCACACGATACCCAGAGGCCACTCCTCTGTGAAGGATTACTGCTCCGTTGGTGAGTAAGGCCTTGATTACATTTTTCTCAACATTTGGTTTACCTAAGGTGGTACAAACTGATCAAGGTACGAATTTCCTTTCTAAACTTTTCAAACAGGTGTTCAAATCCTTGTCAATTACACACTGTGTCAAGCACATATCACCCAGAGTCTCAGGGTGCGCTTAAACGATGGCATCAGACACTAAAGTCTATGCTTCGTAAATATTGTTTGGAATCCGAGAAGCATTGGAATGAGGGAGTTCCTCTAGTTTTGTTTGCTGTCCGTGAGACGGTACAGGAATCCCTAGGGTTCAGCCCGGCTGAACTGGTGTTTGGACATACCGTCAGAGGACCTATGGAAGTCCTTAAGGATCCGTTTTTATTACAGGAATTGTGTGCAAAAGACAATGTGTTAGACTATGTTAGTCGCTTTCGTGAGTGCCTACATGGTGCCTGTGCTCTGTCAAAGGAAGCCCTATCTTCCTAACAGAGACGTATGAAACATCATTATGACAAACATGCTGTTTCTCATTCTCTGCAGCCGGGCGACCAAGTTCTTGTGTTTTACCTGTACAAGGAGCGTCACTGTCACCACGTTTCTCGGGTCCCTATGTAATTGAAAAGAAACTAAGTGAAACTGATTACGTGCTACAAACTCTTGATAGAAAACGCCAGTCCCGTGTGTGCCACATTAACATGATAAAGACGTACCACACCAGACCCATCACCCAGATAGACGGTCCAGAGAAGCCGGCAGACACTGCCGTCTCCTCTATTACTTCAACTGGTATAGTGGGCGAGCATGTTAATGATGCTGGCGAGGATGGTTTGGAGTTGCGCAATACTCAGCAGCAGTGCGCTAGATTGCCCAATTCATAAATGCTGCTGTCTCTCCCGTCTAGTCTGGGTCATTTAACCGACGGACAGGCAGAAGACATTGTGAGGCTATTACTCAGCTTTCCTTGTCTTTTTAATGATGTTCCTACACGCACAAATGTATTAGAACATGACATTAATGTTGGAAACGCTGCCCTGATCAAGCAACATGCATATCGTGTCAATGCTTCCAAACGGAAGATAATGAAACACAAAGTAAATTACCTGTTGGAGAACGACCTGGCAATGCCAAGCTCAAGTCCATGGAGTTCTCCGCGCATCCTGGTTCCCAAACCTGATGGCACATCCAGGTTATGTACGGATTATCGAAAGGTAAACTTTGCCTAAAAACACTAGTCAGAACTGAGCAGACCACCCACTCTATTTTTGTATAGGTTAGTAGTTAGTTACGCGGTTCTTGAGGCGGGCAAGTTCAGTTTAGGAGTTTTTGACTATATTATTTCATTCCTTGGGGCCAGCTCAGCCCCTTTTCCCTAACCCATTTACCGTGTGTTCATAATAAACATTTTATGTTTGACGGTAGCTTTGGTTGTCGTTTGTTCTCACTACACTACACTACTTTGCATGAGTTTTATGTTACGAGTCTCTGTACCATCCACCCTAGACTGCTAGAGCCACAGCGTTCGTAACAATGGTTAAGAGTCCTTTTTCGGGGGACCCGTAGACTCCGTGGCAGATTTCGTCCCCCCCAATGTTGACTCCATGGCTGCGGCCTTGCTATAAATCATCTAAAGATAAATAATTTTCTTACCGGTATCATCTACAAGGTTTCTATACAAGGCTCGCCCGCTCGCCTCAGGCGAGATTTACAATTCGGGCAAGTCTAAATTTAGAACCACTAGTCCGTCAGGCGTTTACTCATAATACAAATATAATCTGTCAATTTTGTGATTATATATGTCGAGTAGGCTACTTGTTTTTTAAAATATAACCAAGCCATTTAGTATTTTAATGAAGGCTAGCATGTTTTTATTAACAACAAGAAAGAATGAGGATACAGTTTAAGCAATCATCATTTCAAACAGTGGTGTGCGGTATGGGTAGGCAGGGTAGGCATTGCCTACACTGCGGTTTTGGAAGAAATAGAAATATGATATTGTTCTGTTGTGGAAAATTGTTCCCCTTTTTCCCGCCAACATTTTCAAACAACTCAGGAGTCTGTGAATTCAAAAGAAGACTTTATTAAGGTATTAAAGCCGCGCTGATCTGCAGAGCAACCAACCCATGTTGGTCTGCAGAACAACCGACTTCCAAACTTTTGTACAGTATGGTTATACAATGATATTAGCTCCTCTCATTATGCTAATTTCTGGATGAATCCTTCTCCAATCTTCCACCAACCCTCTGGGATCCGCCCCCCAAACCACTGTTGGGAATATTGGTGGCGTGATGGTGACGTGATTTCTCTCATTCTCCCAAGATTTTGCCAAGAGAGTCAAGGACAAGCCACAGGTCCTTCTGTCCTCAATATGAGATAACAACAACAACCACTCATTGCGCTGACCATGGGAACAGTAGTCGAGCCAGAGCAAGAGTACATTTCTTCACTCTCTCTTAACAATTAGACTGTTTGGGAAAATAATATGAGCCCTGGTTAAATGTTTTATCAATTAACACTCAATTAATATACAAGTCATCACGAGACGTTCTGTCTACTCTTCATCAAGTTAATGTGAAATAACAACATTTTATGTAAATATCCCTACACATCCCCCCCTTTAGGACTTCTAAGACCCTCAATCTAGACCTGGAAACGGTAGGTGAGGAAGAGGACTCAGGTCCTATAAGAGAGTTGAAATCAACTCAATTACCTAAAACAATCTCCTCTGACAACCACCGCTCCAGAGGCTGGAAGCCAAACCTCTTCCTCCCTGTTTAGCTGGGAGGAAGTAATAGACTTCCAACCTGACCGATCAAGTCAGTGTGTAAGCATGTGCAGATTTCTTTCAGAGCCTTGCAAAATATGTTGTTTCAAACGATTACATATGAATGGAATATAAACTCATTATACAATGACTATAAATTGCATAAAAGTAATCATACATCATTTGAATGATAATCACTTCAATCAAAGAGAATACGAGAATATAAGTAAAATAATAAACCATCTAATTCTCCAAGCAGTACTCCCTCTGTATGAGGTTGGCTACCAGCCACACACCCCTGTTAAAATGCAAGGTTCTTGGCACGTCAAGATGTGCCATGCTAATAGATTCCTACCCATAAAGACTGAGTGCTGTAATAAAATCAAAAGGAGTTTCAACAAAGTATTAGTTTAAGGGTGTGCACACTTATGCAACCAGGTTATTGTAAGGTTTTTATTTTTCATGTTTCCCCCTTGAAGATTTCAGTTTGTTTTTCAATTGATTTGTTCACATTATAGGTCACGTTAAAAGTGGAAAAAGTTCTGACATTATTTATCTTTGTCTCATTCTTTTACATCACAAAAATCTGGCATTTTAACAGGGGTGTGTAGGCTTTTTATATCCACTGTAATAGGGTCCTGTCACATCTGTCAATCTGTTTAAACCATCCTTTTATCTGGTCTGTCTGTTGAACTGTTTGTTCTTTTGTTCTGCAAAGAGAAAGCCCAACGACTCTAGGAAGGGGGGTGACTCCTATTTAGTCAGGGTCCAAACATCATTCTAGAACCAGTGTGGTGGATCTGAGCCTAAACACTGTTTCCTGCAATTGCTGTATGAATAAAGTTTCTATTTTGAGTATTCAGACTTTTCTCCATAATTTGTGGTAATTTCCACTACATAGTCAATGAGTTTGTTAGCTCTCACGTGGATGCACTAACCAGGCTAGATGCTGAGCCATGGGGAGCAGAAAAGAACTGTCAAAAGACCTGTGTAACAAGTTAATGTAACTTTATAAAGATGGAAAATTATATAAAAAGATATCCAAAGCCTTACAAATGCCAGTCAGTACTGTTCAATCACTTTTCCACTTCCATTAAGAAGTGGAAAATTCAGGGATCTCCTCATGCCAAGCCAAGGTTAGGTAGACCAAGAAAAATTTCAGCCAAAACTGCCAGAAGAATTGTTCAGGATACAAAGAAACACCCACAGGTAACGTCAGGAGAAAAAATGGCTGAAAATCTACAAGATGTTGTGGTTGTATCAAGGAGCACAATACAACGATAGTTGAACAAAAATGAGCTGCATGGTCGAGTTGCCAGAAAGAAGCCTTTACTGTGCCAATGCCACAAAAAGCCTGGTCACAATATACCTAACAACACCTTGACACACCTCACAGCTTCTGGCACACTGTAATTTGGAGTGCCGAGACCAAAATACACAACCATAAGCTCTATGTTTGGAGAGGGGTCAACAAGGCTTATAGTGAACAGAATACCATCCCCACTGTGAAGCATGGTGGTGGCTCACTGATGTTTTGGGGGTGTGTGAGCTCTAAAGGCACGGGGAATCTTGTGAAAATTTATGGCAAGATGAATTCAGCATCTTATCAGAAAATACTGGTATACAATTGCATTCCACCTCAACCACACCCACCCTCTACCCCTCTATCACACTCCCCCTCTCCCCCTCTTCCACACTCACCCTCCCCCCCTCCACCACACTCACCAATCAGGGAGCTAGTTCTAACCAAAGAGAGCAGAGCTCCCACTCCTCCCCCCGTGTAAAACGAATGCTTAGACAACTGCCACATCGTCAACAACCTTGTCCTTTATTTCCAAAGAGCACAGAATATACTCGGTGATGTGCTTCGGGTCCCTGCTATTGT
>JACXGI010019435.1:0-12138 GCA_016801175.1 Esox masquinongy
TGTGTAATGTTGGTGTGTGTGTGTGTGTTGTGTGTGTGTGTGTGTGTGTGTGTGTGTGTGCGTGTGCGTGTGTGTAATGTGGGTGTGTGCCCGGCATTTGTTAAATGGTGTGGCATGTCGCAGGCATGCTATAGGCTGGTATGATTAACACTGTGGAGAATGTGTGCTGTGTGTGTGTGTGTGTGTGTGTGTGTGTGTGTGTGTGTGTGTGCAGGCTAATGTTGAGAAGGTCCGGGGTGAGGCCACCAACTTAGATCTAGTCCACTACAGCAGACATAACAGAATTTCAGGTGTTTACAGGCCAGAGCCTCTTGATCGTGCAGCCCTGAAAACATTCAAAGTACTTCCTGGGTTTGACTGAGCTTGTCTGATGGGGTGGAGCTAATGGATTAGCCAGAAAAGTGCAAGGCTATTGTGCCAGGCGACTACAGTCGTGTCAGTCTGTCCTGTCGTAATTCCCCATTGTTTGCGTTGCGTTGGTTTATGTGACAAGGGACCAGGGTCTGTCTGAATGCTGTGCACCGGTATCCATTTGAATCCAGGGAATACTGTCTGTACCTTTCCTGGTGTCCTGCTGAACCATAGGAGGCCATGGGCCTGTGGACCGAGCCTCGGGACTGCCTGGGCCGAATGGCTCGTGTCCGAAGTCCTCCTGGTCGTGTTGCATATTAAGTTGCTGCCTGTTGAGTCCTGCTGCCGCTGCCTACAGCCCCACCTGGTCGTCAGCCTACAGCCCCACCTGGTCGTCAGCCTACAGCCCCACCTGGTCGTCTGCCTACAGCCCCACCTGGTGGTCTACCTACAGCCCCACCTGGTCATCTGCCTACAGCCCCACCTGGTCGTCTGCCTACAGCCCCAACTGGTCGTCAGCCTACAGCCCCACCTGGTCGTCTGCCTACAGCCCCACCTGGTTGTCTGCCTACAGCCCCACCTGGTTATCTGCCTACAGCCCCACCTGGTCGTCCGTGTCCTGGTCCACCTGGTTCTGCAGCTGACTTGGATTCTGTTTAAAGACTCTGGACAAAGCCCATGTGCTTTTACTGGCCTGCTTGTCATCTGAACTTGCAAAAACATTGACATGGCCGAAAAAATGTCATGTACTTCGGAGCCAGAAGAGGACTGGCCACCCGTTTGGTTCCTCTCTAGGTTTCTTCCTTAGTTTCGACCCTACTAGGGAATTTTTCCTAGTCGCTGTGCATCAACTCTTTTGTTGCTTGCTCTTTCAGTTTTCGGGCTGGGTATTTGTGAAAGCACTTTGTGACAACTGCTGATGCAGAAAAAGCTTTAGAAATCAAATTTGACTGATTTGAGTTGTAACGGTCATCATGCTATAACAGTCACCTAGCTATAATAGTCATCGTGTCATTATAGTCATTGTTTTATAATAGTCATTGAGTCCTACATAGACACTGTATCCAGGCCATCTCAGGCCGTGGTGTTAAGTATTTGTTAACAGGCTCTTAATCCCGTCATGACTTAATGGACTGGGCCGTTCTAGGAAAGGGGATCTGTTGGAAACATAGTTAAATAGTCGCTGTATTGCTTCATGTTGTTGCTCCTTTGTACAGCGGGAGAGTTGTCCACTCCATTCTATCCCCGTTCTCCACCTGGCTGTCTCCGTGCTGTTTCTCCGCTCAACTGTGAGTGAGGTTCTGGTGTATTGTTTTCTTCTCTTAAGCGACAGAGTTGCGGCCCTCAGTGGGGGTGGGGGGTGGGGGGTGGGGGGGTTAGAGCTGAAGAGGTATTACGGAGAATGGAGAAAAAAGGAGAGGCAGAGGGAGATGTAACAGTCTTTGGTCCTTGTCTGTTGAGCTGGAGGCAGGTAGTGGTGGTACATCTGCTTTCTCTCCAAACACGGGAGAGTGCTGGGTTGTCTGTCTGTCGGTCTGGGGTCTGACGGGTCTGTGTCCCAGCCACCGCTGGCAGATTTATGGCATGTATTTGCCTTGGTCAGAAGAGAACGAGAGGGCAGAGAAAAGTGGGAGAAAGGAGGGCAGAGAGAGAAAAAAAGAGAGTGTTACTTTTTTATCTTGGACGATGCAAGAGTACAGCTCCCATGTTGGACTCCACATTCCACCAGTATCACTTATTCTCTCTGAATCTGGGCCATATATCTCCTTCATCCCTCCTTAGATCCCCTCCCTCCCTCATCTCTCCCTTCCTTTAACTTCCTCTATCTCTCCATTTCTCTCCAAACCCTGCCTCCCTCTCTCAGGCCGTAAAGCCCTCTCAGGGGAAAAGGGTGTAAATTACGACCCCCTGTCTCTGGAGATTTCCTGGGGCCCAGCTCAGAGCTCAGCAGACTCAACAAAGCAACCAGGGCAGAGGAAAAGGCCAAATGCTCAGCAAGCACAGACACATGTGCACTTTTGCACATGCAATATGTACACACACACACACAAGGGAGATCAGAGAGAGCAGACCAAACCTTGTTTTAATAATCCTGTGAAAACAAACAGGATGACGACTGTTCTGTCCAGCTGGAGCCTGAGAAAACTGATTATGGTCTTACTAAGGACTCTCTCTGTATCTCTCTTTCATTCTTCAGATATCTCTTTCTATCAAGCTTTCTCTTTTTAAATATCTCTCTCTGCTCACATTTGCTTGTGTGTGTAGTTTAGGTTTTTACATGTCTCTGGTTGTGTGTGTGTGTGTGTGTGTAAGAGCGAAGTAGAAGACCGGAGGAGAAGTAGTTTCTGTGTGAAGGTCCATAGGGGATCTCCCTCTTTTGTCAGCGTCTGTCCAGACGAGCTTGTTGTCTCCCCCTCCTCTCTCCCGTTCTTCCTTTCTCTTCAGTCTGTGCTTTATTGCACTTGATTGTAAGCGTGTCCATTCCTGAGATGGCTCAGATAGCAGCTGAGGCTATATTGCCCATCATAAACCATCTGCAATAGCAGTGGAGCAGACAGGTTTGGGCCATTGCTTGATCCCGCAGAGGGGATGACCACCACCCTGGTTGCTAAGTTAAATTGTTTAGTTTTTAAATAAATGTTACATCATATCTTAAATTATATAATCTAGTTATTACCCGGTTATTTTTCATGGTTTGAGTTTTGTTTTATGATTTTACACCTCTAATCACTCATAACAAACAGACTAGTTATACTGAGATCCTGCTGTGATTGATGTGGTGTCGTATATTTAACAATGATGAGTTCCTGTCTCAACATGGGACAGATTAATGACTGGGTCTGCCTGGTGTCATTTAGTTTAACTGTTTTTACCCCCTAAGCTGATAAACAATAACCTGGAGCTACCTGCAGAGGGCAATTATTCTAAGATTTCTTGGCAAAGTGTGAAACCATTTCAGGAACAGGAAGGGCAGATAGGAAGCGAGAAAGAGACAGACAGGCAAACAAACAGACAGACAGACAGACAGACAGAGGTCTGGACTGACATATGAAGGACCTGCTGAACCTGTAGCCCAGCAACGGTCTGAAGATGATCCAGCAAAGTCTCATGCAGTTGCCAAGTTCAGGTCCAGAAAGATCCTCCAGCCTGTACAACACAGTGGCCAAACCAACACAACGTATTGGAAACTCCCTGTCTACTTGTTCACACGCATCTGTCGGTGCTCTCAGTTCTCTTTCATCTTCGTGTTGGTACAGAACTGTTCCGCTGTGCGAGGAATTGAGAAAGATGCAAATTCAAAGGGACCACAGGAGCAAGACTGGGCCGGGGTCTGGCAGTGGCCCCAGAACAAACATCTGAGACAGGAGCTTGACTCACACAGGAGCTCACACACACACACACACACACACACACACACAAACAAGGAGGAGGAGAAGAGGAGGAGAAGGCTGTTGCCTCCCAGCTAGGCCTGCCTCGGTGACATATGAGCTCAGTGACAGCAGGATGCAGCAACCTGCAATTGTACAACCCCCTTGTGATCTGTCAGTGTCCGCACGCTGTGTTTCCTTGAAACTCACAAAACACACACCTGAGTGGGTGCAGGCAAGTAAGCACACGGAACGCACACGGAACGCACACGCAACACATGCACGGAATGCACGCCCATTCACACCCTCTAATTAAGTCACTCTCAAAGAATTAGAAGAATCATCGTCTAGAAACGCCTTCTCATACTAGCTAGATCAGTACAAATACCTGTCTGTTAAGGTTGTTCAGTTTGCGATCACGCCAACTATATTGAGTCCCGGTTAGACTCAATATACTCCAACTTAGCATGACTTGACCCGTGTTTCTATGTGGTGTTTTAGTGTTTTGTGGCAAAGGATCACGTGAGAATGATCAATAGAATGGCACTGAGCAGTGTAATGACATTTTGGTTTGTGATTTTCCTTCATATTCCTGTAGCAGTCAAATGGCCTTAATGTTACAGCTTCATGTATCTTTTCTGGGTGTTTTCTGGGTGGTCTGCCTTCATTCATTTGGTTGGCAACAGCCATTGACTCTGGCGCTGTACCTCTGTCTTTATTGGAACCTCATTTGGAAGGGCTTGTCTGTTAGCTGCAGTACCCTTTATCAACACCAGGTGTCACCTCAGGCCTCAGTCACCCGAACAGAAAGCACTGACTTTATTTTACGCGCCAGTGACAGTGCTGTGGTGGATCACCGGCAAAATGAAATGTAGGAAATTACAAAAAAAAAATGGGGGGCATGAATGTGTTTTCTGCGTGCAGCGTGGACCTAATGAAGTCCGCCTGGTACAGTACATTAGGAACAAAGAAGCAGAGAGAAGCACATCAGAGATGACACCACACTGAGGATCGGCAGAATAATGGATCATAACATATGAATGGTAAAACTCCTCAGTGAAAACGCTGTGCACTTTACTGGCTGGCAGTAACAACCAGGTTTTTTATGGTCAAGCCAAGTCCCTCCCCGCCGCCAAACAGCGAACAGCACCGCGTTGTAAGCTAATATATGATGGGTAAATAATGAGATTTAATGGAGGCTAGTAGTTCCATTTGTCATATTTAGAGGATAGAGTAATAGCCCTGTAGATGCCTATTCTGTCTGCCTTCTAACTCAGATCCGTCATGATGGCTGCTCATTGTTGTGTGCAAATAGGGACCAGACAAATGGGATTGCCTAGATCAATGAGTATATGAGCCCTGGCAGAGTGGTGCCAGGACAATAACCTCTTCCTCAACGTCAACAGAAAGCTGAACCCACCGCGGGAAACATAGGGAGATCACGCCCTCACCCACGTCAGCCGGGCCGCAGTGCGGAGGCTTGGTCAGCACCCCTGAGGTCCGTGCGTCTGGGGACTCTCAACGGTTGATACCTGGTGTGAAAACAACACCTCCTGGGATCCCTGACCCCTGCTGAGGGTGGTGCTGTCTGGGTAACGCACGGCATAGGGGAATGCAGCCTGCTTCCAGAACATCTACAACGCTTGAGTCAAAGGGCGGCCAGGGAGAACATCAGGTATGTCAGCCACTTCGGAGCTACAGGATGTTCTGGCAGACAGTGCAGAAGCATGGCATCTTAAAAAAACAGCTTCTAAGACAGCTTCTAAGACAACTTCTTAAGCAGCTTATAAGACAGATTCTAACATAGATTCTAAAACAGCTTATAAGACAGATTTTAAGATAGATTCTAAGACAGATTCTAATACAGCTTATAAGACAGATTCTAAGATAGATTCTAAGACAGATTCTAAGACAGCTTATAAGACAGGTTCTAAGACAGTTTCTAAGATAGATTTTAATACAGCTTATAAGACAGATTCTAAGACAGTTTCTAAGATAGATTTTAATACAGCTTATAAGACAGATTCTAAGACAGTTTCTAAGATCGATTTTAATACAGCTTATAAGACAGATTCTAAGATAGATTCTAACGCAATTAGAAAAAATGGCGAGATGTCTAGTTGCTCCGTGTTCTGACCTGCACCTTGGCAAAATGTTTGCTTCCGTACACCCAAACACAAGCTCTCATACATGCAGTCTCTAAAATAAGATTTTCCCAAATAGGGCTGGGAAAATGTCCACATGGACCTTTTCATGATTTAAACACAGTTTAAGACACTTTTGTCCTCATTTATATAATAAATCCTGTTCAAACATACACACACATACACACAAACACACAGTCTACATTGCTAAACCATTGGTATGGGGACATAGAACATTGGACAATTTCAACATATACAGTATATACTGTTTATACACAGTGTATTTCTGCTGTATAGCGTTTATTCAACATAACCTGCTGTAATATATTGGTTATTTGGATTGTAATTTGGACTCTTATTTGACATTATTGAGGAGCTGGCAACACAAGCAGTTCACTGCAGGCACTAAATCTCCTAAACTATGCATGCGACCCAGAATCCTTTTATTATCTGGTTAATACTTTCCTTAAAGGAGAATTTCCCTATTTACAACATGATTTTTTTCTTTGACCCCTTGCTACCAGCGTCAGCTAACTGTAGCCACCATTAGTTATAAATCATTGAAACTAATAAGGGAATGTAGCTCACATTGTTTTTCACCACATCACCTGAAATCAACTCCATATACAGATTGATTTTGCTGAAATGGCGATTTGGCCATTAAAATAATCGTGCATGGAGTGCCTCCTAACCCTACACATGTACCATCGCAGCGTTGGCCCACTCTGGGCCACTCCTTCTGCAAGAATGGTTTCTCAGCTGCAACAACGTGCCAACAACATTCCAAAGTTGCTATGGGAAACAAAAGAATGTTCTGGTAACACACACGCATGGTACCTTGGGAAGGGTTTCACTGTGATCCTCATGTCCATGTACAACTAATCGTTGGCCATCCAAATATGTGAATAGCCTAGTCAGTGTCGAAGTTAGCAGTTTGCTAGCTGGCTTGCTAGCATGACTAACGTTAGCTCAGCATTGTCATTTGTTATCAACCAAAAAAAATTCATCTCGGCACTAGTTTGAAATGGCCCGCAACATGTTTAATAAAAACGATATAAGATTAAAACAAATACTTGACAGAAAGGAAAAAAAAAATTCTCTATAAAAATTGGGCATGAATTCATGACAACTGTGGTCGGGTGTTCGAATCCTGATTTCCACATACGTCAGTGCCAGGGAGTCGGGGGGGGGGGTGCCCCTGGGGGGGACGGGTTTTGGACAGGGCTCTGTTATCTAGTGACTCCTTGTGGTAGGTTGGATGTCTGTGTGCTCAAATGTAGTTCTTGGCATTACGATGAACTGGAATGGCGATAAAAAATTGTATGGTGACAAACATGTCATACGTTAATTCAAAATTAGCGCAATCATTTTGACAGCGTGAGTAGATGTATTACAAAAGGATCTCCTGTCTTCATTGCCTCACAAGTAGAAAATTATTGTTAGGCCGTGTGGCAATAAAAGCACGGAGGAGCAAAAAAAAATAAAGTTTATTGTTTCAATCAATCAGTGGGTCAATTTCATAGCTATCAGCCTCAGCCCCAGTCCACGCGTATGCTATTTACTTCCTCCTCTGGGTCAAATGAAACGCTAGGAAGATTTATGCCTCCCTCATCTGCTGCATACACACAGAGACAGACAGGCAGACACATACACACACACACACCATACACATACCAATCATGCACACACATGAACCCTACATTCAGGCAGTCACACATACTTAAACATGGACAGTGACACCGACAAACACACACACACACACACACACACACACACACACACACCCTCCTCGGAGTAGTGGAGGATAGGAAAGGGGATGTCACATGGAGAGGAGTAGGGATTACGGTAAACAGGAAACTTTGCAACATTTCCCACCTTTGGCTATAGTCTAACGATGGTCTTCATCAGGGGCATGTCTATGTTTTATACTGTTGTATGACAGGCATGTATCAGAGGTGGCTCGATCTGCGTACCGTTATAATTTATGAACCCTATGCAGTTAATTGGGCCAACAGGATTTATGGAATGAAATGTCATTTTGTATCATCGGGGACACAAACTTACCAAACAAATGTCATTTGATATGTTATTAACTTCATAACACTACACATTTTAGGTATTAAACAACTGTGATTGTAATAACATGTCTATGGGCCCACTTAAAGGGTCATAGGTTACGTATACAGCATATAAATGTCTTTTGGGTTATGTTGAGTCAGAATAGGCATGATTTTTATCACATGGTACCCTACATAACAACCACACCACATTTCACACAGAACACGAACTGCCAATGGGATTTCTGTTTTCAGCTTTATGGTCATCATGCGTTGTGGTCTATAATCAGTCTCAGCAGTCTATTTTCAAGATGTTCTCTTCCCTGGGAATTGACTGCTGTGATTGAGAATGGCCATAACTGAAGAACTAATTGGTGTAATAAAATTAATTAAAACGCACATCACTGGGAGGACAGCAATGGACCACCCATGTCAGTACATACATAAGTAGCTGCTTATATATATGAGCAGTATGGTGGTGTGAATGTCACAAAAAAAGCTATCCCAACTTGGTTTCGTGGCTGTTTCTAATAGGCCTGTTGGTATATTAAGGTGTATTATGTTCAAGAAGCATTCGCTGATGTCTTTCTTGAAAATGAGATGCAATAGAATTCTATGAATTGGGTTAACATCTGAAAGTGTTAAACCTGCCTTGGACAACGTGTCACACACGGGAGAGCATTATGTCCAGGGTGAAGGTTCTGGTTGCTGATTGCCTTCATAATGAGAGCACCGGATAATACCATACCCTGGGAAAAGACTGAACAGTGAGGCAGAAGGTGTAGCGTCATCCTTAGTGTAGAAGCCTGGACTGGTCTTGTCGTCCCACTGCATCGTAGGTTTGAACCTGGTCCACTCTATCCAACTGAACATTTTATTGCCACAAACGTAACGTAAGAAAAGGCCTCCAACCATCTCCATTGGATTTAATTAGTTTGGTCGGACATTGACTTAAATCTTTCAGTGATAAATGTAATGTGCCTGTTGATCATTAATACAATTATTACAGTTGTGTACATAACACAGTCAATTTAGTCACGTTCGCAAAATATATAAGGTTTATTGTAAATGAGAAACATGAGAAAGCTGACTTGGTCAGCGTCTGCTTCCCTAATATCTATATTTTATTTTCAGACAATAAAAAATGTATCTCTAATATTTCTTTAAAAAGAATTCCACTGGCTTCTAGTAGCTGTAATGACATACAGTTTTATGCCATATTGTTATATATTACGTGTTGAATACTTTCATAAACTCTTTGTGTTAACTTACTGGGACAACTCAAGAAATTACAGAGTACGTCTTTATGTTTTGCATGTTGAGTGTTGCTATGCAACAGACGGCAACTATGAAACCAATTATAGAACCTTTGACTTGCAATATTTCCCAGTATTGCCGACTTAAAACAAAATGATGAATTATTCATTTCTGCCACTACTAACAATGTTGGTTCAAAAGTTCATTCTAGGTAGATCATTAGATCGGAAAAATAACACTGTGAAGGTTTTTCAGATGAGATCCATGCAAAAATAATGTTCTGCTGCTGCTTGATAGCAAGATATAAACGTTTGAAGGATATTAAAGCAACTTTTTGGTGTAATGTATCAATATGAACAGGGGCCTTTGGGAAACAATGTAATATACCACAAAACCTTTGCCACACCAAACATGCATAACTTGCGGTATGCCCAGTGGAATCTTAACATAGATCCTATCTTAAATTCTGCAGACAACCTTTCTTCATCATTAACTTCCCTTTAACCCCTTCACATTGGTATCCTCGCAGTAGGATTTAACCTGCCTTTAACCCCATAGAGGATTTTCACCACTAAACCATGCACTTGACTATGATACAAACACAGACATCAATAGTCCGCTGGTCTCCAGATGACCTGGGACACTAAACAAGCACTACAAACAGAATTATGGATGTCATGTGGTTCAGCACAGACCTACACACACACACACACACACACACCTCTCATATACGTATTCAATACATGCACAGCCTGCAGCTGTGTCTGTGTGTGTGTGTGTGTGTTGTTTCTGTTTCAGCACTGTGGCTTGTGAGCCTGTCGGCCAGGCTGATCAATGAGCTCTTACTGCTTCCCCAGGATTATCAGCTGAGTTCACCAGGAGGGGAAGGCCATTACTCACACAGCACAGCAGAGAGAGAGAGACAGAGAGAGAGAGAGAGGGAAGAGGAGAGAGAGAGGGATTGAGCGATAGAGCGAAGAGATTGGACGGAAAGAGAGAGGAGGAGAAAGGGAAATGGGAGAAACTGAGAAAGATAAGAATGGGGAGAGGAAAAAGACAGAGAAATGTGCCGCCTTGCATGTGGGGGTCCTGATGTGCAGACACATGGGGGGCAGGTAGAGAGGGATGGAGGGAGGGAGCAGGAAGTGGGAGAAGAGACATGAAGAAGCATATGAACAGATAAGAAGATAGAGAGAGTGGTAGGGCAACCTGCAATTGAACCTGGTACACACACTGCATTCAACATGCCATAAACCACTGCTCCACTGACACGTGATGGGATCCCCATTACAAGGCCAGGCTGATCGGTCAGGATCCCAGTGCCTCAAACAAGGCAACATATCAATATTTCATTACGTGTGCATTCATAAAGGAATCCCTCCGTAATGCATTTCAAAGTGAGGGAAAACATGATACGGAAAACTCACCTGGCTGTGCTAGCACGCCGCGACTGCCCCCGAGCCCTGTCTGTCAGCCCGTCGAAACGGACCACGGTATGTCTCCTCGGCGATGACGCGCCACTCCCCAGTTCAGTCAGGCTGCCGTCCCCCGGTATGTCAGCAGACTCCCTGAAAGCCCGCCAATAGGGTCCGTAGTGAGTGCTGTTCTAATGAAGCGGTCTTGTGGCATTTTTTGCACTGAATCCCAAATGAAATAATAACCCCACACACTGTGCACTCTGAGGTCTGAGATGAACTTACTGGTGTAAGTGATGTATTGATTCAGAGGGCGAGGGTGGAGCTACAGACCTTCTCCTTATGTATTGGGATAGTGATACATACTTTATACTCCAAATTTGAACAACAAAAAAAAGTTAAAATTTACATTCTCAGATGTAATTTGAGGTTATTTCTGTACATATTAGTTTTACCATTTAAAAAATACAATTTGCACAGCATTCCTTAGCGGGTCCGCTGTAGCTTTGTTTGTGTGCTTCTTCATTGTGATGTTTTTTTTTCAGCTCTGTATCAATTTATTTTCCTCAATGACTTCTCTGTAATCACAGCTCCATTCATTTCCCCTTCTATAACATGATCCTGCTGCCATAATGCTTCACTGTAAAGTTTTAGGGAAACGAAAAGCTCTGCTTAAAGACCAATATGTTTAGTAAGACCACATTTATACGTATCTGTTTTGCCACAACTTTGTCCCTTAGTTCTTGTTGAACTTTAGAGGTGCAATTCCTCGCCCAATCAAGGAAGCCCACAGAAACTGCTGAAGTTGTCCTGAAACCATGTGAATCAATACAATTGATTCACATGTGAAACTATCTGGTGTGTGCTAGGTTTGCTACTGCAACAGTGTTTTAACTTAACCCCCTAAAAGTGTACATTATTGTGTGTAGATACCGTGTGTGAAGAAAAAAACTTGATCGACTGACAAGAAAATAAGAAAAGGTTGAAGGAGATGTCGACGTTCTGTTGGCGCTGTATGGACACTGCCCAGTCTGATCTAAACACAGGTGCACAAGAAAAACTGAGGAGTTGAAGAATAGATTCAGCCAGCCGTCACACGGCAATGGAAGTCAAGCAGACATTACCAATGTGATCTGGCTCCCCGGTGTTCAAGAAAGAATGGTAGGAAGGCAGGAGGATGGGCTCGAGCAGTGAACCGGCACTGCCGAGAGTGTCTGGCTGATGAACACTGATCACATTACTGAGGAATGAACACACCGGGGTGCAATGTAGATCGACAGGTTAGGACCTGGTCACTGCGTGGTTCGTCACGACCCTGACAATGTGACCAAACCAACACGTAACTTTACGTTCCCCCTGCCTTCATTCATTCTCTCTCCTTTTCATTCTCTCCTGTCTCTCTCTCTCTTCCACATATGTCTGCGCTGATGGATGGAAAGCTCCTTTATTTCTAATCTAGCAGTGTTCCTGAAACGGTTAGCGGCTGTGACAGTGTTTGTGTGTGTGTGTGTGTGTGTGTGTGTGTGTGTGTGTGTGTGTGTGTGTG
>JACXGI010019436.1:0-12130 GCA_016801175.1 Esox masquinongy
GTTGCTTGCACAGGTTGTGCAGAATGGCTCATACAATGGTGATCCTGCTTGCTTTCGCCAGAGTTAGCCTTATTTCCCCATGTAGCAAATGTAGCATGTTTCATCTGCCCAATGGCCCTTTCCACAACACAGCAAGTTTTCTTGTGGGCTCTAAAACACATAACGTCTTGAGTGAGACTGAATACATATTGAAAGGTTCAATACAGGCAAATATTTCTATATGTAACATCCTTATTTTACGGACTTTCCATCCTACGTGGTTATTCACAATTAAGGTGTTTGTGTGACCAATATCACTATAATGTTAAAAGAAAACATTTTGTGAGCTTTCCTGTTGTAATTTAACAGGTCCCGGTTGTGGGTGGATGTAAGATGTGAGGAGCCATGTCCTGCAGGCATAGCCACTGTCCCCGACCAAGTGACATCCAGCTGGGACATGACGCATCTCAAACAGCAGCCTCAGGCCACTCTCCTGTAGGATCCGGGAGTCATGTGCTACGCCTGTCCACTTGGCGACAATGTCCAGAATATTGTAGTTGACATCAGGGCTTGACCTTAGCAGCCGCCCACCCGCCAAATGTGGGTGGAATTCGGTTGTGGCATGTAACGCAGTCACTCTTACTAGCCACTTTGGCGGGTGGCATACTATACATCTATACACAGGGTTTTTCCTGCGCTAAACAGCCTTCCCAAAATCTTGCACCGCCACTGTGTGTTGGCATGGTAAAACATGATTTTGCGCTCATACACTGCGTGCACAATTATTAGGGAAATTGTATTCCTCAAGATTTATTTTTTTGTTGAACAAACAATGCAATCAGTCAATTCAAAATATCATTGAACCTCAAAACTGAATGCTTAACAAAGGAAAAATGAGTTTTGATCTTTCTCAGGGGAATATATGTGCACAATTAAGTGTGCACAATTATTAGGCAACTAAATTACAAAAATAATTTCTCCAACTCACATGTTTAATCTCAAAGTGCAACATATAAGTAACACAAAATGAAAATTAAACAACATTTCTGGCCTTTCAAAAATATTCAGTGACCGATATAGCCACCCTTCTTTTCAATAACTGCAATGAGCCTTCCATCCATGCGGTCTGTCAGTTTCTTGATCTGTTCACGATCAACCTTCGCTGAAGTAGCAACCATAGCCTCCCAAATGCTGTTCAAAGAGGTGTATTGTCTTCCCTGACTGTAAATCTCACGTTTGAGAAGTGTCCACATGTTCTCAATAGGATTTAAGTCAGGTAAGGAAGGGGGCGAGGTCATTATTCGGGCCCTTGCTTGCTAGCCAATTATTTGAGGCCCTTGCTTGCTAGCCAAGCAGTGGAGTACTTGGATGCATGTGATGGAGCATTGTCCTGCATAAAGAACATGGCCTTCTTGAATGCTGAGGACTTCTTCCTGTACCACCGCTTGAAGAAAGTATCTTCCAGAAACTGACAGTAGGTATGGGAGTTGAGTTTCAGTCCATCTTCAACCCGAAAAGGTCCAACTACCTCATCCTTAATGATAGCAGCCCATACCAGTACCCCTTCTCCACCTTGCTGGCGCCTGACTCGAAGTGGTGCCCTGTGTCCATTAGTGATGGCCACGGGCCCATCCATCTGGTCCATCAAGTCATCATCTGTCCATAAAAATCTGTCTTCAGGTATTTCTTTGCCCAATCTATACGCTTCAACATGTAAATCTTTTCTCAGCCTTTTTGACCTTGGCCATGTCTCTGAGCACTTGACACCTTGTACTTCTGGACACTCCAGGTAGGTTGCAGTTCTGGAATATGGTGGCAGTGGAGGATAATGGGTTCCTGGTAGCTTCACGTTTAATTCTTCTCAAGTCTTTTGCAGTTAATTTGCGTCTTTTCTTCTCCATGCATTTTTTGCACCCCAGTTGACTATTCGCAACAAAGCGTTTGAGTTTCCGGTGGTCACGCCTCAATAGTTTAGCTATTTCAAGAGTGTTGCATCCGTCTGAAAGGCATTTTACAATTCATGACTTTTCAGTGTCAGTTAAATCTCTTTTTTGGCCCATTTTACTTGAGGTTATGAAGCTGCCTAATAATTACGCACACCTTGATATAAGGTGTTATTAACTTTTGCCACACCCTCCCTCATTACACAAATACATATCACCTGAAAATGATTCAATCCAATGAGCATTCAAGTTTATATGCTTTGGAGTTGGAAAATGTGCATAGAAATAATAATACCATCAGAACACTCACTTGCCTAATAATTGTGCAGATAACATAGTGTATATAAAATGCCAGTGAAACACTGCAGCTAATGTGATGGTAGAAGGAAACTTTTTCCATATTGACAGTGTTGCCAGGTGAGTTGTTTCCTACACAATTGGGCTTTTTTTAATGTGCTTGGGCAGGTCAGTGGGAGAATAGCAGTTTACGGTCATACAGGACCACATGCACACAGGACCACATGGGTCCTGACATTGTGGAGATGAGTAACGTTGAAAAACAAGTGGATCCTAGTTCTTTTATACCCAAGCATGTCAAAATATTTCATTTAAACTTACTAACCTCAAACTACATCCAATCTGCATAAAACATTTTTTTTTTACTTTTCAGGTGACTTCTAGTAGCCTAGAATTACAGATTCAATTAAAAAGAGATCACGAGACAAACGAAGATGACTGGTGAAAAGACCATCAGATTAGGGTATGTACTGTCACCAAAAACATTAGGATATACAGGTGCTGGTCATAAAATTAGAATATCATCAAAAAGTTGATTTATTTCAGTAATTCCATTCAAAAAGTGAAACTTGTATAATGTATACATTCATTCCACACAGACTGATATATTTCAAGTGTTTATTTCTTTTAATTTTGATGATTATAACTGACAGCTAATGAAAACCACAAATTCAGTATCTCAGAAAATTAGAATATTACTTAAGACCAATACAAAAAAAGGATTTTTAGAAATGTTTCACTATTAGGGAGGACATTGTAGCGTGCATTAGCCGCTCAAGTGGACATGGACAACAGGGCATATTTAACACTATTAATAGTTGTCTTTTTCAAGTGTGTTGCCACATACATTTGTGCTCATGAGTTTGCATACCCTGGCAGAAATTGTGAAATTTTGGCTTTGATTTTGAAAATATGACTGATCATGCAAAAAAACTCTCTTATATTTAAGGATAGTGATCATATGAAGCCATTTATTATCACTTAGCTGTTTGGCTCCTTTTTAAATCATAATGATAACAGAAATCACCCAAATGGCCCTGATCAAAAGTTTACATACCCTTGAATGTTTGCCCTTGTTACAGACACACAAGGTGACACATACAGGTGAAAATGGCAATTAAAGGTGAATTTTCCTACTTGTGGCTTTTAAAATTGGAATTAGTGTCAGTGTATAAATAGTTAATGACTTTGTTAGCTCTCACATGGATGCACTGAGCAGGCTAGATACTGAGCCATGGGGAGCAGAAAAGAACAGTCAAAAGACCTGCGTAACAAGGTAATGGAACTTTATAAGGATGGAAAAGGATATTAAAAGTTATCCAAAGCCTTGCAAATGACAGTACCTTTAAATCACTTACTAAGAAGTGGAGAATTAGGGGATCTCATGATACCAAGCCAAGGTCAGGTAGACCAAGAAAGATTTCAGCTAAAACTGCCAGAAGAATTGTTTTGGATACAAAGAAAAACCCACAGGTAACCTCAGGAGAAATACAGGCTGCTCTGGAAAAAGACGGTGTGGTTGTTTCAAGGAGCACAATATGATGATACTTGAACAAAAATGAGCTACATGGTCGAGTTGCCAGAATGAAGCCTTTACTGTGCCAATGCCACAAAAAAGCCTAGTTACAATATGCCCGACAACACCTTGACACGCCTCACAGCTTCTGGCACACTGTAATTTGGAGTGACAAGACTAAAATAGAGCTTTATGCTCACAACCTTTCAAATGTTTACCCATAATATGAAGAGACGGGCATTCCACCTTGTAATCCGGTCAATATTTTTGAAACACTTAATGACACAGAGCGTTTAAAAAGGTATTGGCTTAATCGCGAGGGTATTATGATCATGGCAGTGCTAGTCAAGGATGCAGTAAATTCACCAACAAAGAGAAACAACCAAATAACACCGGAGATCAAAGTTGTGACATCTCTACATTACTTGGCCACAGGGAAAATGCAGCTACAGTATGCAACGCAAACAAACTACGTATATCTCAGTCATCTGTCAGTAGAATATTACATCAAACAATATATGCCCTCTCCAGACCCCACATTGTTCAACAATTCATACGGTTTCCTCTTGATGTTCACCAACTACAAAGACACAAAGCCGACTTCATGACCATAGCAGGACTACCCGGTGTAGTTGGTACTATAGATGGGACACATGTTCAAATTATTGCACCATCAAAAGATGAACACACATGTGGTTATTGATGCGAACGAGCACTTGACATTAACTTTATTGCTCACCAGCCACTGTGGCTAGTGATTTTTCAAAGTTACTAGCCACTATGTATTTTCACTAATCACCATTTTGTTGTTGAGAAATTTGGCTATGTTTTATTTCATAAAGTTGACTTTGGTGTGCTACATTGTAGCCTGTCTTGTTCACGTTTCAGTCACTGGCGCGCAAGGCAAATATTCCTAACACAAATGGACCAGAATCAAACACTGTATGAAGAAGTGCTCATGGGAGTTGTAGGGACGTAGCTCGTAGTGTCACTCTCATTGCAATGAGACTACAATTTAAAAAAAATGTGTGTAAACTGTATGTGTATGTATATACAGCTCTGGAAAAAATTAAGAGACCACTGCAAAATTACCAGTTTCTCTGGTTTTACTATTCATAGGTATGTGTTTGAGTAAAATGAACATTTTTGTTTTATTCTATAAATGACTGACAACATTACACCCAAATTCCAAATAAAACTATTGTCATTTAGAGTATTTATTTGTAGAAAACAACAACTGGTCAAAATAACCAAAAAAAGATGCATTGTTTTCAGACCTCAAATAATGCAAAGAAAACAAATTCATATTCATTTTTCAACAACAAAATACTAAGGTTTTAACTTAGGAAGAGTTCAGAAATCATTTTTGGTGGAATAACCCTGATTTTTAATCATAGCTTTCATGTGTTTTGGCATGCTCTCCACCAGTCTGTCACATTGCTGTTGGGTGACTTTATGCCACCCCTGGCACAAAAATTCAAATAGCATGGCTTTGTTTGATGGCTTGTGACCATCCATCTTCCTCTTGATCAAATTCCAGAGGTTTTCAATGGGGTTCAGGTCTGGAGATTGGGCTGGCCATGACAGGGTCTTGATCTGATGGTCCGCCATCCACACCTTGATTGACCCGGCTGTGTGGCATGGAGCATTGTCCTGCTGGAAAAACCAATTCTCAGAGTTGGGGAACATTGTCAGAGCAGAAGGGAAAATGTTCCTTCTGCTCTGTTGTCCTTCCAGGATAACCTGAGCAGGTGTTCTTCCAGGATAACCTTGTATTTGGCTTGATTCATGTGTCCTTCACAAAGACAAATCTGTCCGATTCCACCCTTGCAAAAGGATCCCCAGATCATCACCGATCCTCCACCAAATGTCACAGTGGTTGTGAGACACTGTGGGTTGTAGGCCTCTCCAGGTCTCCGTCTAACCATTAGACGACCAGGTGCTGGGCAAAGCTGAAAATTTGACTCGTCAGAGAAGATGACCTTACTCCATTCCTCTACGGTGCAATCCTTATGGTCTTTTGCAAACTTCAGCCTGGCTCTTCTTTGCTTCTCATTGTTGAAGGGCTTTTTTCTAGCTTTGCACAACTTCAGCCCTGCCCCTAGGAGCCTGTTTCGAACCGTCCTCACGATTCACTTCACCCCAGCTGCTGTTTGCCAATTTTTTTGTAGGTCACTTGATGTCGGTTGTTGAGTGACATTCGAATGAGTTGACGGTCATCTCGGTCAGTGGACAATCGTTTTCGCCCTCTGCCAGTAGCTTTGTTGTCCCCAATGTCTGTTGCTTGACCTTGTTCTTATGAACCGCTGTCTTTGAAATTTACAGGATGGAAGCAACCTGACGCTCACTGTATCCCTCTGCCAGTAAAGCCAGAATTGAACCCTTCTTTTCCTCACTCAAAGCTTTTCTTTTCAACTCTTTTGGAAAGGAAAGATAAAGGTGCAGTGGTCTCAATTTTTTCCGGAGCTGTACACACACACACACACACACACACACACACACACACACACACACACACACACACACACACAGGTTTTCCTGGCTCAAAATTAGGCAAAGGTGGTACCCCAACCCCCACACTCTACCGGACGCCCCTCTGTGACACACTTTATATATCATTGCACAGTCATAATTGCCATTTGTACTTGTACTCATCGCACAACAATTCATTTCCCATTTGTTCGTAATAATAATTAATAATAATAATACTTGTAAATGTCCTGCCTTCTTCTATTTGTACTTCTGGTTAGATGCTAACTGCATTCAGTTGTACTGTACTCATGCTGTTCAATAAAAAAATTGAATCTCATATAATACAGTTGTGCTCAAAAGTTTGCATACCCTTGGAGAATTGGTAATACATGGACCATTTGTAAAGAAAACATGAGTGAGCAGGCAAAACACTTATTTCTTATGGGATTCACATTCAACTGTAGGTCATAACAGAATGGCACAATCATAAAACAAAACATGGCAACAAAGAATAAAATGAACTGACCCCTGTTCAAATGTCTGCATACCCTTTGTTCTTAATACTGTGTATTGCCCCCTTTAGCATCAATGACAGCGTGCAGTCTTTTGTAATAGTTTCTATGAGGCCCTGAATTCTTGCAGGTGGTATAGCTGCCCATTCGTTTTGGCAAAATGCCTCCAGGTCATGCAAAGTCTGTGGCCGTCTTGCATGAACCACACGTTTGAGATCTCTCCAGAGTGGCTCATTGATATTAAGGTCAGGAGACTGTGATGGCCACTCCAGAACCTTCACCTTTTTCTGCTGTAACCACTGGAGGGTCAACTTGGCCTTGTGCTTATGGTCAATGTCGTGATGGAAAATCCAAGAGCGTCCCATGCGCAGCTTTTGTGCAGAAAAATGCAAATTGTCTGCCAGTATTTTCTGATAACATGTGCATTCATCTTGCCATCAATTTTCACAAGATTCTCCGTGCCTTTAGAGCTCACACCCCCCCAAAACATCAGTAAGCCACCACCATGCTTCACAGTAGGGATGGTATTCTGTCCACTATAGGCATCGTTGACCGCTCTCCTGCGGTTGTGACCATAAAGCTCTATTTTGGTCTCGTCACTCCAAATTACAGTGTGCCAGAAGCTGTGTCAAGGTGTTGTCAGGCATATTGTAACCAGGCTTTTTTGTGGCATTGGCGCAGTAAAGGCTTCTTTCTGGCAGCTCGACCATGCTGCTCATTTTTGTTCAAGTATTGTCGTATTGTGCTTCTTGAAACAACCACACCGTCTTTTTCCAGAGCAGCCTGTATTTCTCCTGAGGTTACCTGTGGGTTTTTTTTTTTGTATCCCGAACAATTTTTCTGGCAGTTTTGGCTGAAATCTTTCTTGGTCTACCTGACCTTGGCTTGGTATCAAGAGATCCCTGAATTTTCCACTTCTTAATAAGTGATTGAACAGTACTGACTTTTTGCAAGGCTTTGGATAAATTTTAATATCCTTTTACATCTTTATTAAAGTTCCATTACCTTGTTACGCAGGTCTTTTGGCAGTTCTTTTCTGCTCCCCATGGCTCAGTATCTAGCCTGCTCAGTGCATCCACATGAGAGCTAACAAACTCATGACTGTTTATACACTGACAGTAATAGCAATTTAAAAAAAACACAGGTACTCTGAGGCCGTGCCCGTTCCCCGCCTAAGTCGCAGAAGTCGCTCGCCCCCATCCCGCCCCTCTGCGGGATGGTCAAACACGACTCGAAACTGGGCAATAAAACTGGGGAAAGACCTCAAAACCCCAGACCCACCATCCCATAGCGTGGTTACCCATTTGAGGGCGTGCCCAGTTAAGAGGGTGATAATTGTGGTCACCTTTTGGTAATCCGTATAATATTCTCCAAAATACAACTCACATTGGAGAAGGAAACCATGACAACCCTCCGGATTACCTATTTTTCAGGCAAGGCACTCCGGAGTTCTCTTACCTGGGCGCGGCTAGACTCCACACGGTTGACAACGGGAGGCGCAGCAACACCGGCTGGCTCAATAAGGTGTTACGAAGAATTCAGTGACTGTGCGAATTCAGTGTGCCTGTCAAAAGTGCGCATGCACTGCTATCGAATATTTCTTTCTGTCAACGAGAGCGTGTGATATCTCGAGCGCTTTTTGCTCCTCGCTCCGTGCACAGTTTAAAAGCCAGCATCCATGATGGTACGGGGATGCATTAGTGCACATGGCATGGGTGACTTGCACATCTGTGAAGGCACCATTAATACTGACCAATATATACAGGTTTTGGAGAAACACATGCTGTCATCCAGATCAAGTCTTTTTCGGGGAAGGCCTTGCTTATTTCAGCAAGACAATGTCAAACCACACTCTGCACGTATTACAACAGCATGGCTCTGTAGTAAAAGAGTCCGGGTGCTAAACTATCCTGACTGCAGTCCTGACCTGTCACCTATTGAAAACATTTGGCGCTTTATGAAGTGAAAAATACAACAAAGGAGACCCCGAACTGTTGAGCAGCTGAAATCTTATATCAAGCAAGAATGGTAAAACATATCACCTTCAAAGCTACAACATTTGTGTCCTCAGTTCCCAAACGCTTACAGACTATTGTTAAAAGAAGAGGTGATGTAACACAGTGGTTAACATGCCCTTGTCCCAACTTTTTTGAAACATGTTGTTGGCATCAAATTAAAAATGGGCATGTATATTTCCAAAAACAGTAACATTTCTCAGTTTTAACATTTGATATATTGTATTTGTACTATTTTCAATGAAATATAGGGATAAAGGATTTACACATCATTGCATTCCTTTTATATTTGCATTTTACCCAGCCTCCAGGCGTTTTTGGAAACGGGCTTATATATTTATCTTGCTTATGGGTAGCTGAATAATGTTAAATGAACAATAAATATTCACTGGAGGACTCCCCCCATCGTCAATCCACCAGGATTGTCCAAAATATATCTCACCAACATTGAATAGGTTTTTTTATTCAGGAGCATATTTTCATTCAAGAAAGAGAGGGGCACCATTTCCGCAAGGCACCGGCGAAATCTGTGCCCCTCTTTCAATTAAAATAGAAAGTACCTAAATTGACCAAATATATAGATATTGATCCATTATCTTCTCCCTAACCATCCTTTGTAATGGGTTTTATTCAATGTGGATAATATCTTCATTCATTAAAGAGGGGGACACCATTTCCGCCAGGCACTGGCGAAATATGTGTCCCCCTGTCAATCAAAATACATAGTACCTACATTTTCCAAATCTCTTACTGATATTGATTCTCTACCTTACCCGCACATTCAATGTGTTTAATTCATTCTGGATAATATTTTCATTAATTAAAGAGGGGGGCACCCATTACGCCAGGTACCGGCGAAATCTGTGTCTCCTTGTCCATCAAAATACATAGTACCTACATTTTCCAAATCTCTTACAGATATTCACTACCTTACCCACACATTCAATGCGTTTAATTCATTCTGGATAATATTTTCATTCATTAAAGAAGGGGGCACCATTTCCGCCAGGCACCGGCAAAACCTGTGTCCCTCTGTCAATCAAAATACATGGTACCTGGCGAAATGGTGTCCCCCTTATTAATAAATGTATTATATACTCCAGATTAAATTAAACACATTGAATTTGTTGGTAAGGTAGAAAGTCAATAGCTGTGAAAGTGAATGTTGAATTAAACCTATTACATATGATGGTGAGGGAGAGGATAATTAACTCTGACTTTGGTAAATTTAGGTACTATGTAATTTGAATGACACTGGGGCACAGATTGTGCCGGTAAAAGATTTGGAAAATGTAGGTGCTCTGTATTTTTATTGACAGGGGGACACATATATAGTCCAGATTGAATTAAACCCATTGAATGTGTTGGTAAAGTAGAGAATCAATAGCTGTGAGATTTTGGGAAAATGTAGGTACTATGTATTTTGATTGACAATGGGACACTGATTTCGCCGGTGCCAGGTGGAAATGATGTCCCCCTCTTTAATGAATGAAAATATAGTCCAGATTGAATTAAACCCATCGAATGTGTTGGTGAAGTAGAGAATCAATAACTGTGGGAGTTTGGAAAAATATAGGTACTATGCATTTTGATTGACAGGGGGACATTGATTGACTGGCGTAAATGGTGTTCCACTCTAATGAATAAAAATATACTCCTGAATAAAAAACATCCGATGTTGGTGACAGATATTTTTTGGACAATCCAGGTTGATTTACAATGGAGGGATTCCTCCAGTGACTGACTGCAATGGTGACCACTTTATTTTAGAAGATAGATGTATGTTAATTTATTGCATTCACTCAGTGTATCCTCAATGGGAGCTGATGAAGATTTAGTCTAAACTGGATTACAGGCTTAAAGACGTTATTCCATATCTTTTATTCTTAACCCTTAAAGGGCTAGGGTTTTAAAGTCCGCCTGTCACTACCTTGACATTTTGGCTTCTAAAATGGTCATCCTTTATAGTAGAAGGAAGTGCTTTGTATTCTGGGATTCTGCAGACCCTCAGCTACATGGAAGATGTATTGAAAACAATTTTTTTGAGACACTTCCATGAGTAATAATGTGAAATAGTCAGAAAAATGTAAAAACGCATGAGCACATATTTTTGTTATTAATTGAAATAAAATAGTAAAATATAATAGGTAGCCTGTTTTATATTACATTTGTATACCCCCAGGGGTTCAGAATAAGTACAAGTTGAATGGTTTTGAATTTATAAAATAATAAAATGAACCCGGCATTGTTTTTTTTTTATCTTGTCCACATCAATTTTTTTCTCAAACATTCTGAAAATCATTGAAAATGCCCATATGGGGTCATTGACCTTATTCTGTCATATTGTACCTCCAAAAGCCACCACTAGATGACAGTCCCTTCCTTTTTGAACTCTGAGGATTTCTAAAAATTTTATGGGGTGTCTTGAATAGGGGGTGCCTTTATTTCCTTTGGAATTCCCTACATGTGCCATATCTGAAAGAGGTGGAGATTAGAACAGGGATGTGTCCAGTCTTCCTTTGGATGTTTATATTCACAGTGACACTCTACACAACACAGCATAGGCGCACATTTGACCACTGGCTACCATACCGTTATATCAAGTTATCATATATAGCTAGTAATTCCACTAAAACAATGCAAAATAATAATAGACATTATCATAGAATAGCATTTAGGCTACACTTACACTATTTTACATATAGGTCGATTCCGTCATGATACTTTTCATCGTCTGAATGTTCAGACCCATTTTCATCGTCTGAATGTTCAGACCCATTTTCACTATCCTCGCTCTCCATATTCATTTATTCCACTTCTTTCGCCGTTTGGCCATTTCATTTTTCTCAAAACAATTGCTTGTTGCAACTGAATGCGTCTTCAATCCAATCCAGGTGCATAAAGACTATATTGGGAGCATGGTAAGTGCGACACGCGCCTCTCCCCCTGGCGCGCGCGCTCCCTCTCTCTGTTGGGGAGGGGGTTGACATGGATAGACTTCGCATTGGATTGGTTTATGTATTGTAGACTTCCAAACAACAGAAAAATATCAAGTATAATTAGTTAGGGCTGCTGCTGAAATCCTGAAGGACTATAGATGATCAATATTTGTGATCACGATTGCGGGGCTTCTGGTTTACAAAAGTATACAAACGAGACGTTATTTGCAGCGGAATGTCGTTGTTCCCGTAGAAAAAAAATGAAGCCTCTAACTTCTACAGTTCTGGAGCAATAAATAAAAATGTGTGACCTGGACGCGCGCGTCAAATAGAGGTTTTGTGATCGCTATTGTGGGGCTTCTGGTTGACGAAAGTACACAAACGAGACATTGTTATTTGCAGCGTAATGTCGTTGTTCCCATAGAAAAGAAATAAAGCCTCTAACTTCTACAGTTCT
>JACXGI010019437.1:0-12133 GCA_016801175.1 Esox masquinongy
TTTTCCCTCCCCGGTGTCATGTGACTCGTTAGTGTTACAAGGTCTCAGGTGTGAATGGGGAGCAGGTGTGTTAAATTTGGTGTTATCGCTCTCACACTCCCTCATACTAGTCACTGGAAGTTCAACATGGCACCTCATGGCAAAGAACTCTCTGAGGATCTGAAAAAAAGAATTGTTGCTCTACATAAAGATGGCCTAGACTATAAGAAGATTGCCAAGACCCTGAAACTGAGCTGTAGCACGGTGGCTAAGACCATACAGCGGTTTAACAGGACAGGTTCCACTCAGAACAGGCTTCGCCATGGTCGACCAAAGAAGTTGAGTGCACGTGCTCAGCATCATATCCAGAGGTTGTCTTTGGGAAATAGACGTATGAGTGCTGCTAGCATTGCTGCAGAGGTTGAAGGGGTGGGGGGTCAGCCTGTCAGTGCTCAGACCATACGCCGCACACTGCATCAAACTGGTCTGCATGGCTGTCATCCCAGAAGGAAGCCTCTTCTAAAGATGATGCACAAGAAAGCCCGCAAAGAGTTTGCTGAAGACAAGCAGACCAAGGACATGGATTACTGGAACCATATCCTATGGTCTGATGAGACCAAGATAAACTTATTTGGTTCAGATGGTGTCAAGCGTGTGTGGCGGCAACCAGGTGAAGAGTACAAAGACAAGTGTGTCTTGCCTACAGTCAAGCATGGTGGTGGGAGTGTCATGGTCTGGGGCTGCATGAGTGCTGCTGGTACTGGGGAGCTACAGTTCATTGAGGGAACCATGAATGCCAACATGTACTGTGACATACTGAAGCAGAGCATGATCCCCTCCCTTCGGAAACTGGGCCGCAGGGCAGTATTCCAACATGATAACGACCCCAAACACACCTCCAAGACAACCACTGCCTTGCTAAAGAAGCTGAGGGTATACCCCAGACCTAAACCCCATTGAGCATCTGTGGGGCATCCTTAAACGGAAGTTGGAGGAGCGCAAGGTCTCTAACATCCACCAGCTCCGTGATGCTGTCATGAAGGAGTAGAAGAAGACTCCAGTGACAACCTGTGAAGCTCTGGTGAACTCCATGCCCAAGAGGGTTAAGGCAGTGCTGGAAAATAATGGTGGCCACACAAATTGACACTTTGGGCCCAATATGGACATTTTCACTTAGGGGTGTACTCACGTATGTTGCCAGCGGTTTAGACATTAATGGCTGTGTGTTGAGTTATTTTGAGGGGACAGCAAATTTACACTGTTATACAAGCTGTACACTCACTACTTTACATTGTAGCAAAGTGTCATTTCTTCAGTGTTGTCACATGAAAAGATATAATCAAATATTTGCAAAAATGTGAGGAGTGTACTCACTTTTGTGAGATACTGTACATGAAATAAGTTGTCAGACGTGGTTGTGAGGTAATTCTAATTAGATAAATGGTTTTCATAATATTAACAGCTGCCACATTAAGAAAAGTTAAAAAAAAAAAAAGTAAATCAGAGTATGCCATATTGGATATGACAAACTCCTTAAAGGACAACATGATAAACTAAACGAAATGCCATTTTGGCCTTCGACTGAAATCTTTACATTTTCATCGGCTGTCTCTCCAGTTGTGGCAGGAGACCACATATTTGCTGCCAGAACTACACAGGGTTTTCTTTTCATCCAAGACACTTTTGACCTTTCCTTTATGGTTTCAAATTCTTTGTACTAGTGACTGATACTTTTTGAAATGAAAGCGTCTCTCTTGGTATTAGTCACAGTGTAATAGGAAATGCAACTCTATCTCCACCTCTCACTAGGAGCAGAGTGAGCACAGCCTGTCCTCTCTGGAAACTAGCGTGGCCTGTGATGACCAGTCTGTATGGACAGGCTGTGCTCACTGAGTCAGTACACTGTCAATTTCTTTCTCTGTTTTCTGTCAGTCACATTGACCAGATAGTCTTTCACTGTCTACTGTATATTTAGAGACAAATATCATTCAAAGTTTACTTTGAGATTTTAGTGTTTTTCCAATAGTTTTTTCCCTTCTTTTTTTACTTTTATCCCTTTTTCCTCCCCAATTTTGTGTTATCTAATATATTCCCTGGTAACCAAAACAAATGATGAGATGCGTGTCCTCCAAAAGAAATCCAGTGCTGTTCTGGTTCTTATTATGTTGCTCGCTGGAGTCTGGACCTGAATACTGACTTTCAAGCGTTCTACCTTGATTGAGGTCATGAGGCAAGGCGCCGCAAGGCGATCGCATGAGATCACTAACCCACCAAACCCAAACGGTGCAGGCCAGTTGCCTTTGTGGAACCCTTGGGATAATTTACAAGGAGGGTTTTTCCTATTAGTTAACACCATTTTCTATTTTGCTATCAATTTTCTGGGCCACATTGTCTGGTTTGAGTTGGGTTGGCTGGATGAGGGGACTTTTCTATATAATAATTTATTTGCTTTGCATTGGTTGAAGTGAGAGCGTCTTGTTCTGCATGGAGGATTTCAACCAGTTTTTTTTTTAAAATCATGATTGGTTATTGGACCCCACACTTCAATTCCATATAGAGCAATAGGTTCAGTTGTAGATCTTAATATTTTCAGCCATGTTTAAATTGGTATGTCAATTTGGATTTGCCTTTGAAGGCGTAAAATGGCTCCCACCCCTCTCTTTGCGCATATACTCTCACACACACAGTCACTAACACTTTCACACACTCTCTAACACCATCACACACTCTCTCACACACTCTTTATTTTGAGTTTACTCATGTGGCCTTGTTCTCCCTATCTCTGTAAAAGATCAGGAAGTGGGACTGTCTGTCTGTCTGGCTTTATGCCATTGACTAGTGTCACATCCATCATGATGTGATCATTGTGTCAGTGTAATAATGTTTTCACTATCCAACCTGTCACCAGACATCCCCCTCTCCTCCCTTTATGGATCTCACCATGGACAGGACAGATAGGCGTGTGTCCTAAATCACATTAGGTCAAAAGTAGTGCACTCCATTGGAAAGGTTGCCATTTGGGATTTCTAAAAGGGCTAGGATGAATAGGATCATCTCTACAATGAAGACAGGACACCGATATAATTTTATACTAATTGTTTTTTCTGCAGACAAGCCTACTGATTATGAAGTCTGCAAAAAGGAAGTCTGTGGTCCGTGACCGCATTCGAATCGTAAATAAATTAGCGGATGCTAAGTCTGACGCCTTGGCCAGACCAGATCTGCCAATTGTGTTGTGAATGCATCGTTTTGTTGCAAGCCCTTTCCATATCACTACACATTATTTTTTAATTTACGACGCATCTATAAATAGAGGCTGATATGTGTGGTCGCCGGTTATCCTGCCCTTTTCGATTTGTCAGACGATATTTATAGAGACATTAATGCTACAAATCCCATATGGAAAATAAATACATTTTGCATTGCAAAAATATATGTAGAATATATGATGAATATATGTTGAATAGATTTAACTTAATTCAAAATACATTTCAGGTATCAAAATGTATTTCACCTTTTATTCTGAAATGTATTTAAAAATGTATACATACATTTATCTTTATTCAAAATAAATTTCAGGTATTAAAATTTATTTCACCTTTTACTCTGAAATGTATTTAAAAATGTATAAATACATTTAACTTTATTCAAAATACATTTCAGCTATCAAAATGTATTTCAGCTATTATTCCAAAATGTATTTGAAAATGTAAATACATTTCAGTTTTGTCCAAATGTATTTCACCGTCAAAAATGCTCTCATTACAGTATGTATTGTGTATAGAAAATACATTACAAAATGTAATTTGAAGCCCATATTAAAATGCATTTTTTAGATCCTGTGTATGTAAAAAGATGAAATGTAATTACCGATGTATTGATTATATCACATTTAGGTGCTGAAACACATTTTATAGATATACATTACCGAAATACATTTCATCTTATGGTTAGAACTATATTCTAACGTACTATAGCAAACTTGGTAAGACCACTACTTGCCCCTCCAAACAAAATAATCCTGTTTGGAGTAGTGGTTAGTGCACCTGACTGTAGAACATAAGTTTACAGGTTTGAAACACAGCCTGCCCAATGCTATAGTATATTTAGACACGCATTTTAAAAATGTATTAAATACATTTTTTATAAATATATTTCAGCGGCCAATTTCAAACATTTTGACATATACAGTGGATATAAAAAGTCTACACACCCCTGTTAAAATGCCAGGTTCTTGTGATGTAAAAGAATGAGACAAAGATAAGTCATGTCAGAAATTTCTCCACCTTTAATGTAACCTACAACGTGAACAATTCCATTGAAAAACAAACTGAAATCTGTGAGGGGAAAAAATAAAAAACTCACAATAACCTGGTTGCATAAGTGTGCACACACTTAAACTAATACTTTGTTGAAGCACCTTTTGATTTTATTACAGCACTCAGTCTTTTTGGGTAGGAGTCTATTAGCATGGCACATCTTGATGTGGCAATATTTGCCCACTCCTCTTTGCAAAAGCGCTCCAAATCTGTCAGATTGCGAAGGACATCTCCTGTGCACAGCCCTCTTCAGATCACCCCACAGATGTTCAATTGGATTCAGGTCTGGGCTCTGGCTGGGCCATTCCAAAACGTTAATCTTCTTCTGGTGAAGCCATGCTTTTGTGGATTTGGATTTGTGCTTTGGGTGGTTGTCGTGCTGAAAGGTGAACTTCCTCTTCATCTTCAGCTTTCTAAAGGACGCCTGAAGGTTTTGTGCCAAAACTGCCTGGTATTTGGAACTGTTCATAATTTCCTCCACACTGACTAAGGCTCTCTGCGGACCATGGCTTTTGCTCTGAGATGCAACTAAGAAAATGTCAGGAAAATCCTACTAGAACAACTGAACTTTATTTGTGATTAATCAGAGTCACTTTAAATGATGGCAGGTGTGTAATGACATCTATTTAAGATGAGTTTGAATATGATTGGTTAATTCTGAACACAGCCACATCCCCAGTTATAAGAGGGTGTGCACACTTATGCAACCAGGTAATTGTAAGGTTTTTATTTTTCATTTTCCCCCTTGAAGATTTCAGTTTGTTTTTCAATTGAATTGTTCACATTATGGGTCACATGAAAAGTGGAAAAGATTTATCTTTGTCTCATTCTTTTACATCACAAAAACCTGGCTTTTTAACAGGGGTGTGTAGACTTTTTATATCCACTGTATTTACCAAATGTATTCAGGAATATATTTTCCAAATGTATTCAAAAATATATTTAAATATTTTTATTTTCCGTATGGGATAATACATGGAGGAAGATTACATCCGATTATTGGCTACCAGCTCAGTAACTAACTTGTTGGCTATACAGAAGTTCTGAATGTTTTGTAAAGTAAGCAACTGCACGTTTGTCAGCTCGTATGCCTGCCACTTGAGGATAAATTGCTAGCTACACACAAACTCTGTTCTAGCTACAAGCTGTATAGCTAGTTTGACTGTGTGTAGAGCAGTGTATTTGGCAGCTTTTTGTTTGTTTTAGTCATTACAATTATAATTATGTAGGCCATGCTTTTTAGAAATAATATTTAATATATTTACAAATATATTCACTTAATTCCGTTCTGACAATGCTTTTTGGAGATTAGATGTCGAACTTCTTTATAAATTGACCCTTTCCGGTTTGAATAACACACACGTTTTTTTACGCACGAGTAGGAAAAATCCAACGCATCCCATACGGAATATAAATGTATTTTAAATATATTTTTGAATACATTGGGAAAATATATTCCTAAATACATTTGGTAAATATATGTCAAATGTTTGAAATTGGCCACTTAAATACATTTATAAAAAATGAATTTTAATACATTTTTAAAATGCATGTCTAAATATACTGTAACATTGGTATCGTGGCCACTTTACTTTCCTAACGCCGCTTAGGCTGCTATGTAGATTAATCGGATGTTTGATGCGTATCCAAATTCAACTATGCATTTGTACACTTCTGAATTCCTTCATAATGTTTCCACCTCCACGTTTGACGGTGGGGATGGTGTTCTTGGGTTCATAGGCAGCATTCCCCCTCCTCCAAACACAGCGAGTTGAGTTGATGCCAAAGAGCTCGATTTTGGTCTCATCTGACCACAACACTTTCACCCAGTTCTCCTCTGAATCATTCAGATGTTCATTGGCAAACTTCAGACGGGCCTGTACATGTGCTTTCTTGAGCAGGGGGACATTGCAGGCGCTGCAGGATTTCAGTCCTTCACGGCGTAGTGTGTTACCAATTGTTTTCTTGGTGACTATGGTCCCAGCTGCCTTGAGATCATTGACAAGATCCTCCCGTGTAGTTCTGGGCAGATTCCTCACCATTCTCATGATCATTGCAACTCCACAAGGTGAGCTCTTGCATGGAGCCCCAGAACGAGGGGGATTGACAGTTCTTTTGTGTTTCTTCCATTTGCGAATAATCGCACCAACTGTTGTCACCTTCTCACCAAGCTGCTTGGAGATGGTCTTGTAGCCCATTCCAGCCTTGTGTAGGTCTATAATCTTGTCCCTGATATCCTTGGACAGCTCTTTGGTCTTGGCCATGGTGGAGAGTTTGGAATCGGATTGATTGATTGCTTCTGTGGACAAGTGTCTTTCATACAGGTAACAAGCTGAGATTAGGAGCACTCCCTGTAAGTGTGCTCCTAATCTCATCTTGTTACCTGTATAAAAGACACTTTGGAGCCAGAAATCTTTCTGATTGAGAAGGGATCAAATACTTATTTCACTCATTAAAATGCAAATCAATTTATTACATTTTTGACATGCGTTTTTCTGGATTTTTTGTTGTTATTCTGTCTCACTGTTCAAATAAACCTACCATATAAATTATATACTGATCATTTATTTGTCAGTGGGCAAACGTACAAAATCAGCAGGGGATCAAACAATTTTTTCCCACACTGTATATTCATCATATATTCTACATACATTTTGCATTGCAAAAATACATTTATTTTCCATATGGGATGCAACACCCCGAACGCGATGCATCCGCAAAGTGTACGCATAGCGCTGCATGTCTTTGCATCATAACGCACATTGGAAATGACTGAACTTCCATTGTTACGGATAAGCATGATGGATTTGGTCTGGCCAAGGCGTTAGCCTTGCAGGTATTGCATCGCATTCTCGTCGTCACGGTGTCCTTTTTACGGTATTGGCTGCATGTGCCTTTCGCAATGCAGTAGAACAGGTTGCAACACTGAGAAGAGCAAGAGCTTTCTCTTGGTTCCCTGTCTGTTTGATCAGGGACATTTGTGTCTAGTGTTGGATGATACCTGGTCATTTAATGTTAATAACTGAATGGAAAGTGGAAGATATGTGTTCTATTTTTGAGATTGTTACATTTTTGCTGTTGGCTAGCTATCTGGCTTGACTTAGACAATTCGTTTTCGAGTTATTACTTAAAATATGGAACAGATAATCAAATGTATGTTGTTAACATGGAGGTAGTGGTTCTGGGGATGCTGCAGACTCCCCGCTGACCTAGCCCTCGGCACCCCGTGACGAGATTCTCAAATTCACTTGTAGTTTTAGTCCGCCCCCATTGTGTCCGATGCGTAGGGACGCAACACCGTCGCCGATTGGCATGCATCCACTTGTCGTCAACCATTATCAGCACCTACTGATTAAAACCTTCCCCTGGCTACGCTTGTTACAGTAGCACAATTGTGAAACTGCTTTTCAACTAGCTAGCTGTAGCCTGTGTTCTGTCGGTCAAAGCTAGCTGTAGCCTGTCTTCTATCGGTCAACTAGCTAGCTGTAGCCTGGTTCTGTCGGTTGACTAGCTTGCTGTCTTCAACTTTCGGTTGTACTGTACGATCACAAGGTAGAACTACAAATAAGTTGGAAATATTCAATGCAGGGGTACTGCCACTGCACGGCAGCCTAGTTCAGCAACGCAAACATACCCTTTGCGTACTGATCCGCTGACAACGAATGACTTTCAGCGCAACGCATGTGACAGATTTGATAGACATCAAGCGTTAAAACGATTCTGAGTTGTCTTGTGACAGCGTGCGTCCGTGACTTACTGTTTATGTGAACCCCAGGGAGACGCTAATGAGTCGTTTGAATCCCGGCGACTCACTAATTCACACAAGGACCCCCGATTAACATGTCCGTGGGTGTGGCAGACGCTGAGAACCGTTGTAGAGTGATCTGCTCGTCCATACGGTCACATGAGGCCTCCCATCAGGGTGTACCGCTGACGACTAGAGGCCCTGTCCTCTCTCTACTTCGACTGTCTCTTCTCTCTTCTTTTTCATCTTCCATCTGTCCATGCGTCCTTCGCTCCACCTCTCTGTTCTTTAGCGGTGCAGCGCCAGCCGTCCCTCTGCTGTCTTGTCTTTTTGTGTTTTAATTTTCTTCTGGCACAATTCAGTTTCTTCTGTCTTCTGGCCTTTAGAGGGATCACTCAATATAGCTCACTAGCCTCAGTCCTGTGTGACTTGGCAGCTGTACTGTTCTATCAGCCTTCCAACCAATATCTTTTATCAATACATCTTTCTGTGTGTGTAGGCAAGCTGGGTGAAGACAAATTAAAATGGATATTTCTTAACGTGTGTGTGTGTGGCTGTGCACGTGCATGCGTATGTATGTGCGTGTGTTTGTAGCCCGGGGCTATTTTCTGTATGAACAGTCTCCACCGTTATTTAAATCTCAGTCTGAATACCTCCTGGTTGTCCTGGAGGAACTGTCAGCACATTTACCACTGTGTGTCGCGCACAAGCTTAACTGTATCCCACATGGGCCCCACTTCCAGTAAAGTCTTGTCTTTTTAACGTTGCTGGACTTACAAATTTTAAAATCTAATATCCGCTCCCTCCAAATCACATTCGCTTAAATAAAAAAATCCCCAAGATCTGCGGGAACCAGTTATCTTTATGCATTTGGACTGATCATTGAATCCTAGCTTCAGCCTCAGGGTTGGTGCCTGTCTGTGCTTGTTCTGTACCAGCGGGTCAGGTGGAGGGAAGGGTATTGCCAGAACAGTGGCTGAAGTGGACTGGTCTCTCTGGATCAATAGCAGGCAACACACAACCTGCCACACATTGGAAATGGAGCCTATTCTCAGGGGAAACGTCTTCAGACTGTGTGTGTGTGTGCCTAATGCCTATACGATGTCTCGTCGTGCTGAGATGGTAAATATCACACCCCAGAACAGCAGTATCACAGTCCTGCATGCCTTCCTAGTTCGGCCTTGGCCATGGTCTGTCCATCTGTCATGCTTCATCTTTCAGCGCGTCTTTTCGTGGTTCTGTATTCCCTAATGGCTTTGTTAACTCTAGCCGAGCGCATACCTTGCGTGCACACAAACACACACACATTTTTTTCTATCCTTGTGGGGACCTGAAAGTCAGAAATTCATGTTCCTTATCCCCTCCCTTTCAACCTAATCTTACCTTCACCTAACCTTAACCTCAATAACCATTATGCCTAAACTTATACCTTGCCCTAACTCCTAATCTAACCCTTAATGCAATCTAACCTTTAATGCATCAAAAAGTATCCCCAGTTCTAACACTATGACCAACTGAAAGTTTGAACCTAAACCTAACCCGCTGGCTGGAAATCACATTTTCACTAGCAGGGATCGATTTGTCAGGTGTGGGGCACTTTCGTTCCTGTCATGTACACAGACCACGGATCACGCAACATAGTCGGTATTCCGTATCATGGCAGATTATAGGTGGTTTATTGGTCTCTCTTGCATCTGCCCCTGCGAGAGACCTTTTGTTTAAACCTATCACAGTCCTGCCACTCAATTCTCACTCCAGTTGTCTCCACACACACACACACACACACACACACACACACACACACACACACACACACACACACACACCAACCTCGCTCTCTCTCTCAACTGCAGACGTAGGCTACACGGGTGCAATTAAGATTGTGTCAAATCAGCAGCGTGAGAAAGCCTTTCCAAACCAAACAGAGTCAGAAACGCCCAACAGGCTGCTTTACTTCTTCCGACTCTGTTTGAAATCACCACTACTTGCCGCAGTCAGTCAAATCAGTCATTTTGTGCCTTCTTGTGCTATCTCTCTGTCTCTTCCTCTCTGGCTCTCTCTTTCTCATTGGTTTAGACATAGTGGAGCAGAATTCCAGTTGGTCAGACTGTTGTAGATCTGTTGGCTAGATTCCCACATTATCGGCTACCTTTAAATCCCCTTTTGGTGATATGTATTTTTCAAAAACATTGATCTCTCAAGCTCAGGTAAGGTAAATGTTACTCAAACTTTTATGTTCAGTGGATGAAATAAGTTGTCCTCCGTATCAGGACATAAAATGGTTTTGGCTTGTACCTTTCAGTTAGCGTAACATGCATCCTTGGCTGAAACTGCAAGACTCACTTTAAAATGGAAATGCTAATGCTTTTATTTGGCTTGCGTCAGACGTTTTTCAGCGAAGAGTTATCTGAAGCTGTGCACAAATCTAATAACTAATAGATGTTCTTTGCAATAGCCTACACCAGTTTTGGCCAATAGCGAACTCGAAGGCAATATTTGGAAAGGGTATTTACACGCAGTTCTACAATTTCCATCCCGAGCGACGTACAGTAGTGAATGCATGTACTTTCCAAAACCTTTCGTACTGGTCCATCATGGGAAATGAACCCACAGCCTTGAGTCGCATTCTCTCAATCGAACTACACAAGTCTCCATTTCATCTCATCCATGTACTTATTTTGGATGGCTGCGTGAGTGTAGCCAATTTGAGTTGTGTGTTTTTGTGTAACTGCAGTGTTGCAATTCGGTGGTACACGCACCTGCTTATCTGTGACCAGCACCACATTGATTTGTGTGTTAGCTAGCGGTTTATTCCAGTCCTCAGGTGTGTTTCCTTTTCAGCACCGTTAGGCTCGAGGCAGGAACATCTAATGTCTCTGCAGTAATCTTTTTCCCACATCAGATGTCACAAACATGGCTCTGTGGATCAAGTCATGCTGTCATAGAGCTGCCACACACAAACACACACGCACGCACACACTATCGGTGTTGTGATCGAGACTGAGCATGACAGGATCAGACTGCTGCGGTGACATTAGCTGAGACTTTAGGGGAGTAGCAGCAGACTTACTGGAAGATTAGCTTTTAGCCCAGCCACCTACCTTAGACAATGAGGGGCCCTTTGATATCACCATTGGGTTCACGGGTTGAAAATCTTACTGGTAAGAACAATGTATTTTCCAATACATATTTCTATGTGTGATGGATCAAGAAATGTAAAAATGCAATGAAAATAACAGAGAACGGTTCTTTGGAGGAACGATTGGTGACATATATTTGACATTTGGATCCAAAATGAAATTATTGAAAAATAATGTATCTAAAAAAATTGTCCGGCTTTAAGACTTTGCATGCTTCAAAGCAACACTTGGTGTCATATGAAGCTCTGTAGTTCAGAAAAGTATTTTTATTTCAATACGGTATTTTACATAAACACTTTAATATTTGAAAATACAAGTGTGAATATTGCAAAAAAAATGATTTTGGATTTGGCGCATTTTGGTATGTATTGTTTACTGTAATATACTCCGTGCCTACAGGCATATCAGTATTCCAGAGTGGGATCTCTTCTATTTTTCGAAATCCGTTGGCTATTAGTCAACTGAAGTGCTGTGTGGAACCGACAGAGGATATTACAAGTGCCATTACTCAGCCACACCAGTGGGCCGCTGGAATAACTGCTTATGTTTGGGAGATAATATGCTATGCTTATGTTGACATTGTGAAAGAGCTAACTGCAGGAAAACGGTGTCCTACTGCTCCTTCTGTACTTCACACTTGATTGTTCTATCTGCGGTGTGTTTGTACAGGTGTGTGTGTGGGTATGTGTGGGTGTGTATGTATGTTTGACTGATAGTGCAGTTGTCCCCCACTGGCCGTGTTTACGTCTCTCACACACACACACACACACACACACACACACACACACACACACACACATACCCCCACCCACCTCATTCACGCACACACGGACACACACCGCTTCCGTGTATCTGCCACTCCGATCTCAGGCCGGCCGTGTCACTGGCTCTATATGCGGTATGTATGTTTGGCAGCCACACTGAGTGGACCTAATCTCACTGGCAGCCAT
>JACXGI010019439.1:0-12536 GCA_016801175.1 Esox masquinongy
TTTTCAGGCTCCCCAACTGGGTAAAACACTTACCACACTGGGTGCAGTGGTGTTGGCTTACTGGTCATGTGCCAAAGAGATGATTTTATTTGATTATTTTTATATACTATGAGATATGATCAATTTCATATTCCCCAAAACAAGATGCTAAAAATGTTTTATTGTTTTCTTCAATGCAAAAAGATTTGCTACAGTGCAGACTGAAAAAAGTGACCCTGATTGAAACTTCCACATATTTTCCAGGTAGGTTTCATCTCGACTGAAATAAAATTATGTTCTTCACAAAGAAAAATATTCTGAAAAAATCTTATCTAGAATTTCTGTTTAATAGAATGCATGGTTTATTGGTCTATGAAAATAGACGCTACGATTAACATTCTGTTCATGACAAGTATTTGGAGTCTGGACTGGAAGTTCAAGTTACATGATTTATAATTTGTCACATTTCGTTAACTGTTTTTGGTTAATACTGCCCATGCGGCCACACTCCATGCAGCTTCAACAAAATACTTTGGAACAACACATTTTCAATGTGTTTTTTCCCGTCTTTAACAACTCACTGTGGTTGGTCGGATCGCCAATCTGCTCCTCTTCTTCCTTCAAAGTGACAGTGATCTCCTCAACCTCCTCCTTCACTCCAAAGACGGCATCCTCTTCTATCAAAGGAACATCCTCCCCCTCTGTTACACTGAAAGTGTCATGCCCTTCTTTTACTCTAACAGAATCACAGTCGAGTTCTTTTTTAACAGTGACAACTCTCTCTTCATTCTCCTCTTTCACGAAGGCTTCTTCATCCGTCCAGGCCTCCTCTTTTTCAGCACTGGCACCGTATTCTAGCGAGCTCATAATCTGAGATGTTAGCTTGCTAATAACAATTAGCTATGCCATTTTAACCAGGTAACTAACATTGTACGTATTTAATTAAATGGTTTATTGCAAATAAAATGGTTTCAAGTTCAATATTTCGGTTTGACGATGGCTAGCCAGCTACCTCTGTTGTTGAAACAACGTCGTCATGCAAAAAACAATCTGAGACTCATCGCCACCTGTTGACTGGAGTGGGTAATGCCGTTCAGAAAAATATTCACGACAGTTTATTCACTACACTTGCTAGCTCAGGTTATTCGACTTCCAAATCACAGAGCCGAGTTCACTGGTATCTCCTAAAATTGTAATACTTTTCATAATTTCAGTATACATTCTGTAGGTTCCCTCAGTTGGGTAGTGGATTGGAAAAACAAAAGATCAACAAAGAGCACTTTGAGAATTAAGAGACACATTTGTGAAAAGATGGGACGGATATAAAAAAACATTTACAAAAATGTTTTCACCAAGAAAACTAAGGCCACAATCCAATCAGACCACTGGTTGCCTTTGAAAAATGACAACAATCCCTTGAACTACAAAGTTTTTTTTTTTTTTTTTTTTTTGAAAAACAGACATATATCCTGAAAAAGAATTATGTGGTCCCCATTATGGAAAAACTAGAATGGAAATGTCTCACCTAGTACTATTAAACTGAAAGCTGCATTGATCCTGAGTGTGAAGTGATCTTTCTCTTGTATTTGTGGTCCCCATGATTGAAGTGTTTATCACGTTCTTGGCGGCATGTACATTTAATACAGCCATTGATAAGTGCCAGTACACATTCAATCAAAACAATTTTATAAAGCCCTTTTAATATAATCAGTTGTCACAAAGTGCTTATACAGACACCCAGCCTGAAACCCTAAAGAGCAAGCCACAACATGTAATTGATGCATGGTGGCAAGGAAAAACTCCCTAGTAGGGTTAGCATCAAGGAAGAAATGTAGAGAGGAACTTTCAATGTTACCTTATAAAATTGGTGGCGTAAAGCTGTGTGAATTTTTATCTATTACTGGCTAAAAGTTGGGAGTTGTAACTCCTGGCTTTAAATAAACATGTATTATTACAGTCTTGTTGTTAACTTAGCTAGCTGTGCTCTTGGATGCAAACGAGGGATAATTGAGGCCTGTCAATTCAGCAAGTGTTGTATCAAATTAAGTGACTTTCAAACATTCACCCCCCTTGGACATTTCCATGTTTTCTTCCACAAAAAAGTCAAAAAAATAAAAGTGAAAAACGGTTCAAAATGAACTGCAAATACAAAACAGAAAATAATTGATTGCACAAGTATTTAACCCCTTCAGTCAGTATTTGGTTGAGGGACCTTTGGCAGCAATTACAGTCATGAGTTTATTCAGATGTCTCTACCAGCTCTGCAAATTTGGACACAGTAATTTTTACACATTCTTCACAAAATTACTCAAGCACCATCACGTTAGAAAGGGACCTTTGGTAAACAGCTATTTAACTCTTTTCACATTCTCTCAATTGGAGAGTGGTCCGAGTTTTGACTGTGCCACTCCAGCACATAGATCTTTTTGTTTTTAAGCCACTCTAGCATCATTATCCTGATGGAAGATGAATCTTCTCCAAAGTCCTACAGCCAGCCTCATGAAGACTTCAGCGGGTTTTCTTCACAAGCTTTACAAGCCCTGACACAAAGAAGCATCCCCATATCATGATGCTGCCACCACCCATGCTTCACGGTAGGGATGGTGTTCTCAGGATGATATGCGGTGTTAGGCTTGCATGAAACAGTGCTTAGCGTTGAAACCAAAAAGCACAGAATCTTTGTCCATTCGGTGTCAGCGTCATCCACATGCCTTCTGGCAAACTCTTGCAGACAGTTACTACTTTGAATAAGTCAACTGGGTGAAACGTTGGAAGCAAGTTAAGGAAAGATTGAAAAAAAATTCAATTCCAGCTAGTAGGTGTCAGACAATGATTTAGACTCAAAAACATGTCACAACTGCAGGTGGAGGTAAACCGTCAAACTCAGCCTGGACAATCTGAAAGCAGGTTAATCAGCAATTGCCTTCAGAAGATGCAAAATGTATAACTTGCTTTTGTGTTGCATCCAGGCACTTCACATTATACCTGTTTAGAATCTACACACTTCCCTGTTGTAGGTAGTCAGTATTACCTATGAAGTTTATTTACAGCAATACAGTCTTGAAAGTAAAATAATATACATCTTCAGGTAAGTCACTTAGCAGATGCTTTTATCCAGAGGGACATACATTGTTTGAAGCATACTTTTTTGTCCTGGCCCTCTAGGAATTGAACCCAGAACTTCACATTCGCCATGCTATATCAGCTAGAGTCACAAGAGACCTACTTAAAAATGGAGATAGCCCTCAATGGTGCTGCCCTGTCAGAAACAAACTGGAAGGATGAAACAATAGGAGGCCTTCACATTTATATAGTTAGCTTATGTTCCCTCTTCCTTAACTTCCCTCTCTTCTCCCTCCTCCTTGATAACCACATTCAAAGTAAAGGTAGGATTCACTTGAATATGCATTCTCCCATGTTTCTGTAGGGCATCCTCCCCAAGGAAATTATTTCCACATTGGGAGCAGTGGTAAGGCTTTTCTTCACTATGGATTTTCTGGTGTCTCTTAAGGGATGCTTTCTCACTGAAACTCCGTCCACATACAGTGCAATGGAAAGCTTTCTCTTTATTTGTTTCCTTCTCATGTACTTTCTGGTGTCTCTTAAGGGATGCTTTCTTACTGAAACTTTTCTCACATTTAGAACAGAGGAACGGCTTTTCTCCAGTGTGTACTCTTTGATGAGTCTTTAAATTGCTTGTGGAACTGTAACTCTTCCCACATTGTGGGCAAGGGTAACTCTTACGACCAAGAATCCTTGACGTACTTAAGTCAACTGCACCACTATTACCCTCTATCTCAAATGTTCTCTCTTCCTCATTGATTTCCCTTTCATCATTATCCTCTTTAACAATTACATTGAGAGTACAGGCAGGTTTCCTTCCAATGTGTGTCTGTAGATGAGTCTTTAGATTCCGATGCTGAGAAAAGCTTTTCTGACATACAGAGCAGTGATAAGGCTTTTCCTTACTATGTGATCTCTGATGTTTCTGTAGGTCTCCGGCAAAACGGAAATTCTTCCCGCACAGAGAACAGTGGTATGGTTTCTCCCCTGTATGTATCCGCTGGTGTTCCTTAAGGCTTCTTGAATTACTCAAACACTTTCCACACTGGGTGCAGAGATAAGGCTTCTCCCCACTATGGACTCTCTCATGTCTATTAAGGTTTAATTTTCCACTAAAACACTTGCCACATGTGGAGCAGCAGAAGGGTTTCTCTCCAGTGTGGACTCTTTCATGAATCTTTAGAGCCACTTCTCTTGTAAAACTCTTCTTACACACAGTGCATTGGAAAGGTTTCTCCCCTGTATGAGTTCTTCTATGAATCTTAAGAATTCCTGCCCGACTGAAACTCTTCCCACATTGGGTACAGTGATGAGGCTTCTCCCCTGTATGAACTCTTTGATGTTCTCTAAGTCTTCCTGAATGATTAAAGCTCTTTCCACACTCAGAGCATTTGTAAGGCTTCTCCCCTGTATGTACTCTTTGATGTTGTCTAAGAGTTCCGGCACGATTAAAGCACTTTTCACACTGGGTGCATTTGTAAGGCTTCTCTCCTGTATGTATTCTCTGATGACTTTTCAGACTTCCTAGCTGAGTGAATCCCTCCCCACACTGAGAGCAGTTGTAAGGCTTCTCTCCACTGTGTGATCTCTGATGACTCCTTAGTTCTCCTCGACTGAAGCTGTTACCACATTGGGAGCAGGGGTATCGCTTCTTTTTTAGGGGCGTCAGTTTGTTTGATTTTAGGGGAGTTGGACAAGTAACATTTTCACTACAGCAGGGCTTCTGTCTGCCTTGTTTGCAGTTTGTTGATGCTGTGGAACTGGGACCGCTGTCTGAGCCTGGGTTTGAGATTTGTTCTGTAAGAATAAACACATTGGTTAAAGGGGAACAACAATCACAAGCTCCTACCGAAACAATGTTTAAAAAAAAACACTTAATTTGACAATGTCTCACACTGATCACCATTTATTCCAATATAAATGAGGTTCACATGTGCAGCTGGTTGGTTGGGGAGAGGGATGCACTGCTCTGTCAGTTACCAGAGGCTGGATTCAGTTGTCACTCATTCTTTCACCCCTACCAGACAGTCCTCGCCAAAGTATTACCAGATTAATTGCTCTTTGCTAAATAGCTGTTTCCATTTCACATTTAGGTTCTTAGTTTTTGCCCAGAAATGATGTCTTAGTTGCACAATTTCCCATCACCCTAAGGGTTTTGCTGCTTTACTTCACATAATTTGCATGAAAATGTATTTGAACTGCAGATAATATATAGTCAACAGCTGCTGGCTGCTCTCAAGACTGAGTTTTGAAAACATCAGCTAGCTGCCAGAGTCCATAAAAAGCAGCTACAAGCTAAACAAACGATAAATAGGGATTTATTACCAAAACTATCCTACTCTTAACTTGGTTAAATATTATGTAGTAGAACAATGTTACTGATTGTAAAGCCACTAAAAACGATTCTACTACACCACTGATCACAGCTAAAAGACATAGGAGCCAACAGTTACAGCATTTACATTTATGAACTAATGATGTAGAGCTTCAGATCACGTCTCAGTAAATGAATACTCACCAATGTCCTCCTGGTCATCGTCTTCCAATGTGACAGTAATCTCTCCTAACTCCTTCACTCCAAATATGTCTTCCTCTTCTCTAGATGTGACATTGATTTCCTCCTCTGTTACTGCAAAAATCACATTGAAAGCAGTGATATTGATTTGCCCTTTAATTTGATTGTCTTTTCAGGCTCCCTGGGTAAAACTCTTTCCACAATACACAGTGTCGATAAGCTGGAGGCAGAATACTGATGTAAGAATCCAAGACAACCCACCAAAAAAAAATGAAAAATGGAGAAATGGGGAAAGCTGCCAAGCCATCAATCTGCTAATCCGGAAGTACCGAACGTGCCAGGCCAGGGGCGGTGACATAAAGGCGACAGAAACTAACTAAGGTGTCATGTGGGGTCACAGGTTACATGGTAGTAGTAGTCATGTGGGGTCACGGGTTACATGGTAGTAGTAGTCATGTGGGGTCACAGGTTACATGGCAGCAGTAGTCATGTGGGTTACGGGGGGGCAACTAGGATGGTGCCTCTCAGAGGATTATGTGGAAACATCAAAACGGCCACCACGAAAATCTCATCCACACACAAACCTACAAAGAACAGCCAGCGGGCCGCCTCTTCGCTGGTCGAGGGTACAAACACCCCAGGAGACGGCGCCCAACCCGAGTGGACTTTTCCCAGCACGGGTCTGGACAAGAGCCGTAGGTGGGAATGCGTGCTCAAACAAGTCAACCACAGAGGAGCGCTCGCATCTACTCACTAGAAAAAACGCTAAAGCAGACATGACATTTGCCAAGTGGTAAATCAGTGAATGCAGGTGTACGCTGGGTATTTCATAGCAGGTGGAGGTGGGGCTTCCGGCGACTACAGAGCTGTAGGGACTTCACATCAGGCGTTTTTGTATTTGTTTTCATGCATGTGCTTGACGCATGCAAGTTCCCATTGTGACACCGAAGTGACTAACCGGAAAGGACCTTCTGCAATAGTGCAGACAAAAAAAGTGACCCTGATTGAAACCATAAAATCCAGTGAGGTTCAGTTTAAACCAGGGGTATTCAACTCCCCTACGTGGTCCGGAGCCTGCTGGTTTTCTGTTCTACCTCATTATTTATTACACCCACTTGGTTCCCCAGGCCTAAATAAATCCAAAAATAAATATGGAGTGGAACTGGCTTTGAGGTCCAGAGTTGAATACCCCTGGTCTAGACTATGCCATGCAGTGCAACAGCTAGAACAAAAAAGTTTTTAAAAGTATGTCTAGTTATGCATGTTTTGTTGGAGGATAAACGCTAATATCAGACGGCCGCACTCCATGCAGCTTCAACAAAATAGCTTGGAACAACATATTCAAGTGTTAACTCACGGTAGTTATTTGGATCTCCAGTCTGTTCCTCTTCTTCCTTCAAAGTGACAGTAATCTCATCCTTCTCTTTCACTCCAAAAACGGCATAATCTTTGATCAAAGGTATATCCTCCCTCTCCATTACTCTAAAAGTCTCCCCCTTTTCTCTCACTTTAACAACATCACCATATACTGTTTTTTTAACAGTGACAACTCTCTCTTCATTTTCCTCTTTCACGAAGGCTTCTTCCACCTCTTTTTCAGCAGGGGTGCAGTATTCCAGCGAGCTCATAGTCAGGGATGGTAGCTGGCTAGTAAGCATTAGCAATTAGCCTACAGTTAGGCTAAGGCCATCTTAACCAGCGAACTAGTATTGCACACTGTATATTGAGTCAACCAATATGTGTTTTTTACAAACAAAACCATTTCCAGCTTCAATATATCGGTTTGATGTCGGCTAGCCAGCTACCATCATTCTCCAGCTACCATTGTAGCTGAACCGTAGCGATGTTCTGTTGTTGGCCCGTCGTCACGTTAGAAATGAAATTTGAGACTCATTGCCACCTGTTGACTGGAGTGGGTAATGCCGTTTGGGAAAACATCCACTATATGATTTATTCACTAGACGTTTTAGCTCAAGGCTAAACAAACACATTCCAAATCACGCAACTAAGTAAATTGGCCTGCATTATTGTGCTTTTCATGATTTCGCTATAAATTCACTATAATACTCTCCCTGTTGGGTATTGAATTGCAAAGAAAATAAGAGCACAATCAAATGCATATCACGAAGCCCTTTCGTTTTAGCAGTTGTCAAAGTGCTTGTGGAGACACCCAGACTGAAATCCCAAAGAGCAAGCCACAACAAGATATTGAAACTACAGGGCTAGGCTCAACTCCCAAGCAGGGTCGGGAAAGCATGTTTTACAACGTAATTTGGAGTCACATTAGCTTGCTATGCTTTTTGGACACAAGCTTGAGGGATAATTTGAGTTCTACTGGTGAACGACATGTTGATACTGCTAACAGTATAAGCCATACGCTCAAACAACATGCAATTACTTGAAAGGTACAAATCCAATGTTCACTGCCAATTTTATTGGTAAAATTGGACAGTCATGAAAAGGAAATATTTTGTTACTTGAGAGAACTTCGTAAATTTGGGCGTAACATTTATGCAGTATTAGTATTAGATGAAAACCCCGCCATGGCATTACGTCAAATTTCACGCTTAAGCGAAATAATAAAATTGAGCGAAAAAATAATATCAGACTTGCCACTCAGCCTTTGGAATACCCTTCACCTAGAGAAGCGAAATCACTGCATTGTCAAATTGGAGGGTTTTAGTCTTATGAAACCAAGTTGGTTGGGTCTCTCTAACTTGAACGGTTCTAGAAGTACTGTTAGAGCATCAATCAATGCTGATTATGCAAATTAATATATTCAAAAGTTGATACATTTAAGATTTTTTTGTTGGGACTGCGAATTCACTGCACTGTCACATTGGAAGGTTTTAGGCTTGTTATAAAAAAAGTATTTACTAAATATCCACCATCTTTGATATGGCAGACAGTTACTATTTAGAAGTAATCTGGTTAGGACATGCAAGTTAGGGAAGGAACACAGAACTCAATTCGGTCTAGAAGGATGTGTCAGTCAATGAATTAGACTCAAAACATTTCACAACTGCAGGTGGAGGTAAATCATCAACATAAACCTTGAACTCAATCGGAAAGCAGGTCAAACAGAAATTGCCTTTGGAAGTTGCAAAACATAATTTGCTTTTGGATTGCATCAGGACACTTGACTTTCTATTGGTTTAGAATCTACACCCTCCACCATTGTAGGTAGTCAGTAGTACCTACAGAGTTTATTTACAGACTTGCAATACAGTCATAGAAGTGAAATAATATACATTTATGTAAGTCACTTAGCAGATGCTCTTATCCAGAGGGACTTTCATTAGTGAAAGCATACTTTTTCATCCTGGCCCTATGGGTATTTAATCCATTACCCTGGTTTACAAGCACCATGTTGTCAGCTGAGTTACATGGGACCGACCTTCATATACAGATATCCCTCACTGGGGAATGCAAGGAAAGTTACCTTACGTTTCCTCTTCTTTCACTTCTATCTCATATTCCTCCACTTCTCTCTCTTCTTTAATTTCTCTCTCTTCTCCCTCCTCCTCTTTAATAATCACATTCAAAGTAAAGGTAGGTTTCACTCTGATATGTATTCTCTCATGTTTCTGTAGAGCATTTGCACCATGGAAAAGCTTTCCACACTGGGAGCAGTGGTAAGGCTTTTCTTTATTATGTATTTTCTCATGTCTCTTAAGCGACGCTTTCTCACTAAAATTCTTCCCACATACAGAGCAGTGGAGAGGTTTTTCTTCATTTGTTTCTTTCTCATGCACTTTCTCATGTCTCTGAAGTGTTACCTTCTTACTAAAACTTTTCCCACATTTAGAGCAGCGGAAAGGTTTTTCTCCAGTGTGTACTATCTGATGAGTCTTTAAATTACTTGAGGAACTGTAACTCTTCCCACATTGAGGGCAGGGGTAACTCCTACGACCAGGTATCGTTGATGTCCTTGGGTCAACTACAGTACTATTTCCCTTTGACTCAACTATTCTCTCCCCGACACTGATTTCCCTCATACCCTCTTCCTCTTTAACAGTTACATCGAGAGTGTGGGCAGGTCTCTGTCCAATATGTATCTGCTGATGAGTCTTTAGGTTTCGTTGCTGAGAGAAACTTTTCTTACATACAGAACAGTGGTAAGGCTTTTCTTTGCTATGCGATCTCTGATGTTTCTGTAAGTCTCCTGCAAAACGGAAATTCTTTCCACACTGAGAGCAGTGGTATGGTTTCTCCCCTGTATGTATCCTCTGATGTTCTTTAAGGGTTCTTGAATTACTTAAGCACTTTCCACACTGTGTGCAGAGGTAAGGCTTCTCCCCGCTATGTACTCTCTCATGTCTATTAAGGTTTAGTTTTTCACTGAAACACTTGCCGCATGTGGAACAGCGGAAAGGTTTCTCTCCAGTGTGGACTCTTTCATGAATCTTTAGAGCTACTTCTCTTGTAAAACTCTTCTTACACACAGTGCAATGGAAAGGTTTCTCCCCTGTGTGAGTTATTTCATGAATCTTAAGAATTCCTGCCCGACTGAAACTCTTCCCACATTGGGTACAGTGGTGAGGCTTCTCCCCTGTATGCACTCTTTGGTGCTCTCTAAGTCTTCCTGAACGATTAAAGCTCTTTCCACACTCAGAGCATTTGTAAGGCTTCTCCCCTGTATGTACTCTTTGATGTTGTCTAAGACTTCCTGAACGATTAAAGCTCTTTTCACACTGGGTGCATTTGTAAGGCTTCTCCCCTGTATGTATTCTCTGATGACTTTTCAGACTTCCTAGCAGAGTGAATCCATCCCCACACTGAGAGCAGTTGTAAGGCTTCTCTCCAGTGTGTGATCTCTGATGACTTCTCAGTTCTCCTGCCCGACTGAAGCTCTTCCCACATTTGGAGCAGGGGTATCGCTTCTGTTGTTTGAGCATCAGGTGAGTTGGACAAATAACATTTTCATGACAGCAGGGCTTCTGTCTGCCTTGTTTACAGTTTGTTGATGCTGCACAACTGGGACCGCTGTCTGAGCCTGGGTTTGAGCTTTGTTCTGTAAGAATATAAACACACTGGTTAAAGGGGAACAACAATCATGTTCACCCACTCAAATTGTCAAGCACCTCCAAAAATGTCTTTTTTTAATCCTCGAACTGTGTACAATTGATCTCTTTTTCCTATAACAATTAATTCCAATACAAAATATAGATACTGTACATTACATGTTTAAGAAATATAGGTTGGGATAGCCTAAACATATGAAACAAAGTTGGTGGGGGCTCTCTAACTTGAATGGTTCTAGAAGTACTGTTAGAGGTCCAATCAATGCTAATTATGTAAATTAATTTATTCAAAAGTTGATACATTTTTATGATAGCCTTGTTGGGATAGCCTAAATATTACATTACTTAGTTTGGTCTCTTGCGTTTCACCAGATATTTTTAAAGGTTAATTAACTGTAATTATGCAAATGAAGCAAATTCATATCATAGTTGATAAGCATTTAAGGATTTTAATTGGAATAGCCTAAGCATGTAAAACAAAGTTGGTTTAATCTATCTAGCTTGAACGGTTTAAGAGATACTGTTTAAGGGTTAATTAAGTAATTATGCAAATTAGGCTAACAGCCAAAACAAAGCTAATTTGTTCTTGCCATATAGAACGAATCAAGATATACCAATAGGGGTTGAATAGATTATGCAAATTACAGCAATAACTATAGTCATATTCGATAAAGGTTTATGAAATGTACATTGGGATAGCCAAGATTTGAAAAAAGATTTGTTTGGTCTCTCAAAGTTGAACAGGTCAAGTGATAATGTTTTATGGTAAATTAATACTAATTATCCAAATAAGACTTATTACCATGATCATAGTCGATAAACGTTTAACACTGGCAAATTGGGATAATCTAAACGTGAAACAAAGGTGGTTTGGTCTCTATAGTTTGAACAGTTCAGAAGATAGTCTTAGGGGTATTTGATGTTAATTATGCAGATCACTGTAATTAGTATTGCCATATCGATAACCACTTAAGAATTTTACCCCGGGATGGTCGAGACATCCCAATGTAAAAAACAATGTAGAAACAAACACATGAAAGAAAGTTGGTCTCCCAACCTGGAACGAACCAACAGGCGGTGCAGTAAAGCCCATGAGCCGTCCATGGAGAAAATGTTAGAAATGTTCCAAAACCAGCGAATGAAATGTATCACAAAATGTACAGTGGATATAAAAAGTCTACACACCCCTGTGAAAATGCCAGGTTTTTGTGATGTAAAAGAATGAGACAAAGATAAATCATGTCAGAACTTTTTCCACTTTTAATGTGACCTATAATGTGAACAATTCAATTGAAAAACAAACTGAAATCTTCGAGGGGGAAAAATGAAAAATAAAAACCTTTAACCAATAACCTGGTTGCATAAGTGTGCACACCCTCTTATAACTGGGGATGTGGCTGTGTTCAGAATTAACCAATCACATTCAAACTTATGTTAAATAGAAGTCATTACACACCTGCCATCATTTAAATTGACTCTGATTAATCACAAATAAAGTTCAGCTGTTCTAGTAGGATTTTCCTGACATTTTCTTAGTTGCATCTCAGAGCAAAAGCCATGGTCCGCAGAGAGCTTCCAAAGCATCAGAGGGATCTCATTGTTGAAAGATATCAGTCAGGAGAAGGGTACAAAAGAATATCCAAAGCATTAGGTATACCATGGAACACAGTGAAGACAGTCATCATCAAATGGAGAAAATATGGCACAAGAGACATTACCAAGAACTGGACGTCCCTCCAAAATTGATGAAAAGACAAGAAGAAAACTGGTCAGGGAGGCTTCCAAGAGGCCTACAGCAACATTAAAGGAACTGCAGGAATTTCTGGCAAGTACTGGCTGTGTGCTACATGTGACAATCTCCCGTATTCTTCATATGAATGGGCTATGGGGTAGGGTGGCAAGACGGAAGCCTTTTCTTACAAAGAAAAACATCCAAGCCCGGCTGAAGTTTGCAA
>JACXGI010019440.1:0-12135 GCA_016801175.1 Esox masquinongy
TTGTCCAGTTACATGGATGTTTCCCCACGTTGTCCAGTCACATAGATGTTTCCCCACGTTGTCTTTTTATATGTATGGTTGAATAACAAGAACTGTTATAAAACAATCTAAATGACCAGAATATTGTTACACTATGGTGAAGACTTTTTTATGGAGAATGGTTCAATAAATTACCTTTAACGGCTTGTATGAGTTTTTGGACATCTTTTTGACAAACAATTTTTAGATTTTTATTTTGTATCCTTATTTTGGAATTATTTTATGTGTAGAATACTCCATAGTCTTAATTCAAGGGCTGAATCCGGCGAGCAGCTATACCTCTGTAACAGCTGGGGACCTGAGGAGTGAATTAACCACTACTAGACATAGCGTGGACGTATAAAAGGATAGAAATCCTTATTTTAGTGCATGCTAGCCGGTCTGCAAATGGGATTCCCCATTTTTACAAGAAAAAAATGCAATTTCCTGAATAATTTTCTAAGACATGGCACTTAGGATGATAGCTGGACGCTTGGGGTCAAAACAGAAGGCCAGAAAGGTTTTCTCAAATTAACTTCAGATAATGTCTTCTTCCTCAGCTGTCTGGTAGCTGGTAGAAAGATCTCTATTGTCCCTCGGGAGATACTTGCCTACTGACCTACAGCTGCCTCTTAGCAGGTCCTCAGAGGGCAACGCCAGGGGGAAGGCAGAGGAAAACAAAGGAGAAAGAGAGTGAGTGAAAGATGGAAGGAGAAAGACAGAGGGAAAGAGAGAAGGAGAAAGATATAACGTGGGGGAAAGACAAAAGAGGATATAGAGAGTGAGGGAAAGACAGAGAGAGGCCTTTACCCGTCAGACCCGTTACTGCTAGTGAGCTACAGTGGCTCCAGACCAAGCAGAAGATGTGGGCCATTTAGGAGATTCTTTAATTTCTAAATACAACTGAGGTAAGCAGATATTTTGGCTGTTCCCCTTCACTTCCTGTCATTGGTAGCATAAACCAGAAACAGGCTGAACATCCCCTGTATCAGAAAATGTTGTGATGTGCGTGGGGTTTAAAGTAAGTTGCTACCCAGCATTAGCACAACGACAAGTAGTAAATGGGTACAGTAGCTTGCTGAATTTTTGCATTGCGCTAGTACTAGTTAGGATTGGCTTGCAAAACTAGCTACAACTTCTGTCATACTGAATGCAACTTCCTTTAAACTCAATGCATGGTCATCTCATGGTTTTCCACCTGCTGTAATGACTAAATGAAGGCCTCCCAAAATCCAAACTCTCTCTTTAATGGTGTTGAGAAGGCTGGCTGATACAAGGTAATACTAGCTGATACTGGCTAATACTAGCTGATAATGGCTCGTACCGGCTGATATGCTGCTGCTCTCTTTCACTACTGCTTGCTGGTGTATAACCAATTAACAAAGTGACTGCTCTCACTGCCTTACACCCTCCCTCCCAGAATCACTTACTGATCACATTATAACCCCCCCCAACACACACACACACACACACACACTCCCTCCATTCTACTCTTTGCATCATGTGAGCACCTCCCGGCCCTGGACAACCACACTGCAAAATCAATTTCATTCAAAACCAAATGCTGACTTACTGATCAATCACTCTAAAAGGCCCTGCTTTGTCAAAGCCAAATGGTTCCAATTGGTCAGGGGATTCAGGACTACGTCTCCCTGTTCCCCACAAAGGCTCTTATCGGAAGTGCACTATGGGCACACAGACACCTTCAACATTTGTATTATACAACATATTTCTTTATATAAACCAAATAAACACTGGCGATAGAGATATGGCGATAGTTACAGTTAGGTCCGGAAATATGTGGACACTGACACTATTTCCATAATCTTGGCTCTGTACACCATCATGGATTTGAAATGAAACAACCGAGATGCAATTGAAGTGCAAACTTCCAGCTTTAATTCCAGGCATTGAACAAAAATATTGTATAAAACGTTTAGGAATTGCTACCATTTTCATACACAGTCCCCTTATTTCAGGGGCTCAAATGTAATTGGACAAATCAACACAACCATAAATAAAATGTAAATTTTTAATACTTTGTTGAGAATCCTTTGCAGGCAATGACTGCTTGATGTCTGGAATGCATGGACATCACCAAACCCTGGTTTTCCTCCTTTGTGATGCTTTGCCTTTACTGCAGCTGTCTTCAATTGTTGTTTGTCCGTGGGTCTTTCTGCCTTAAGTTTTGTCTTCAGCAAGTGAAATGCATGTTCGATCAGGTTGAGATCAGGTGATTGACTCTGCCATTGCAGAATATTCCACTTCTTTGCCTTAAAAAACTCCTGGGTGGCTTTCGCATTATGTTTTGGGTCATTGTCCATCTGTAAAGTGAAGCGCTGTCCAATCATCTTAGCTGAATTTGGCTAAATCTGAGCAGACAATATATCCCTATACACTTCAGAATTCATCCAGCTGCTTCTGTCTTGTGTCACATCATCAATAAACACTAGTGATCCAGTGCCATTGGAAGCCATGCATGCTCATGCCATCACATTGCCTCCACCATGTTTTACAGATGATGTGGTATGCTTCGGATCATGAGCCGTTCCAAGCCTTCTCCATACTTTTTGTTCCCATCATTCTGGTACAGGTTAATCTTAGCTTCATGTGTCCAAAGAATGCTGTTCCATTACTTGGCTGGCTTTTTTAGATGTTTTTTGGCAAAGTCTAATCGGGCCTTTCCATTCTTGAGGCTTATGAATGGTTTGCACCTTGTGGTGAACCCTCTGTATTTTCTCTTGTGAAGTCTTCTCTTTATGGTAGACTTGAATAATGATATGCCTACCTCCTGGAGAGTGTTTTTCATTTGGCTGGATGTTGAGAAGGATCCTATGATCATCCACCACTGTTGTCTTCCATGGACGTCCAGGCCTTTATGTGTTGAAGAGCTCACCAGTGCATTTTTTTTCTCAGAATGTACCAAACTGTTGATTTGGCCACTCCTAATGTTCCTGCTATCCCTGATGGATTTTTTTCAGCCTAAGGATGGCCTGTTTCACTTGCATTGAGAGCTCCTTTGACCGCATTTTATGGGTTCAGAGCAAGAGCTTACAAATGTGAATGCCACAACTGGAATCAACTGCAGACCTTTTACCTGCTTAATTGATGAAGAAATAACAAAGGAATAGCCCACACCTGTCCATGAAACAGCTTTTGTCAATTGTCCAATTACTTTTGGTCCCATGAAAAAGAGGGGACTACATATTAAAGAGCTGTAATTCCTAAACCCTTCCTCCAATTTTGATGTGAATACCTTCAAATTAAAGCTGAGAGGCCACACTTTAAGCCCATCTTCATTATTTAACTGTAACTTGAAAATATTTTGGTAAACAGCCAAAATAACAAAACTTGTGTCAGTGTCCAAATGTTTCCGAACCTAACTGTGTTATTCTTAATTATATTCTATTATTTTATATTAATTTATATTTTGCTACTTTTATAATTTTTTCAGGGAATCAGAGGAAACAAGGACAAAGATGGCTGTGAAGTTCACTACTGAGTATCTAATTTCATTCTCCCACTGCAGGGAAAAGGGCTGAATACCAAATGGAACTAAATTCCCTTGACTGTTTACTGGGCCTTTCTTTATAGTTCACTCTTGTCCACCACAGGGCTATGGTTGAAGTGCACTATAAAGGGAATAGGGTGCCACTTGGGAAGATACAACGGGAAAACTCTTCTAATTATGTACATATCCATTAGACATCCAGGACGAGGGGAGATCTGAAGGTGAAGGGGTGGTTCCCTTGGCGGCTAGCTGATTACAGAACGTCGATTTAAGAACTGATACGATAGGAGTGCACGTATGAGGAAGTGTTGATAAAAACTGTCTCTCAACATTTACAACCCCGTTTCCAAAAAAGTTGGGACGCTGTGTAAAATGCAAGTAAAAAATGTATGCAATGATGTGCAATGTATCCCTATATTTAATTGAAAAATAATACAAAGACAACCTATCAATTGTTGAAACTGAGAAATTGTATTGCTTTTGGAAAATACAGCTCCGGAACAAATTAAGAGACCACTGCACCTTTTTCTTTCCTTTCCAAAAAAGTTGAAAAGGAAAGTTTTGAGTGAGGAACAGAAGCATTCAATTTGCAGTGGTCTCTTAATTTTAACCCTTCTGTTCCTCACTCAAAACATTCCCTTTCGACTTTTTTGGAAAGGAAAGAAAAAGGTGCAGTGGTCTCTTATTTTTTTCCGGAGCTATACATACCCATTTTGCATACATACACGTTATTGCATTCTGTTTTTCTGTGTATTTTACACAGCGTCCCAACTTTTTTGAAAATGGGGTTGTATTTTGTTCGACTTTGGTTCAGCGACAATTGCGGGGGACATGCCTCACAATATGAAGAAAACACTAGTGATGCTAACTACGAGTCTTTTGGTAGATAATTTAATTCCTTACCCAGAACAATACAATTATTTTTGCATGAAACCAGTAGCCATCTGTTTTTCTGTGCCAGTCTCTCTATGACAGCTACCTCCAGAAACACACCTGCATTTTTTCATATTCCTCACAAGTGGTCTCCTGATGGGATCTTAATTTGTTATTTGTACTGAGCTTACATTGGGACCTGATACAACCCATACAGCTACAAAAAATGTGTCTATTTTTAAAACAATTCCAGTTAAATTTGCCTTTATTACAAAGAACTAAAACACACAAACATAACATGGCTTACCAAACAGTCACAAAATGAATCAATTGGAAGTTTGCACTGAAATACACTTCAAAAATCTCGCAGATATAAGAGCATTCTGTTTCTTGTATGTCATTGTTCACAGTAAAAATATTTAACAGACATTTACACGGACAATGTCCAGTGGTTAAATTGGGATTTTGGAGGTTGGGGGAGCCCTTTATTTTGGGAGATGAGAGAACTCAAATGTACGGGGGAGACAGGATTAAAAACACCACACATTCGTAATAGGCAAAATAATACGATAACTATCCAATTAAAAATAAAAAGTAAGTTTCCTACCTTGGCTAACTTCAGTTTAGACATAGAATACCACATCTCTTGGAATGGTAGGATTTAGCAAAACGTTCAATATAATTAAACTTACTCAGTTGGGTACTTACTGATATTTTGTCACTCTGGACTGCTAATTGTGAGACTACTATTTGTTCTTTTTAATCAATGTATTATTTTTCCAGCTCTTTGTTCTGTCAGTCCATTTTCCCATGTTGCTATGGTGTTAGTATGCGTGAAATACCACTTAATGCGTTTTTTACCAACTGGGGTTGCTAACAACAGCTAACCTGGCTAGTTGTATGGCTGACCGGGCAAACCTCCAATCCGTGAAATACGAAGAAGTTAAAGAAATATTTAAAAATTATTTTTAAGTAGTATGAGATCAGCTAAGTGTGACTCATTTGATTATGTTCGCCCTAAAACGCTGTTAGGGAATTGGCGACAAACGGGTTTTGGTTCTGTGACTCTCGAAATCGTAGCTTTGACTGACTTTTGAACATGTAGAGATACTGTTTGTTCAAATATATATAAGGAATATAAGTAAATGACTAAAATATAAGAGCTCTATGATGTGATGTTAACATTGTGTGTTATCTTTTTAGTCTATTTGGACATGAACATGGACTTGTTTATGGATGCTCAGAGGACCAGTCCATTCTCTGGTCTGTTATTTCAGAAAGCATCAGACCCCACTGTGTGCTAACTTAATGAGGACTTAACATGAGTCATGGACAACCTGATTGAAGCTGGAGACACAGTTTAGTGTAAGAAATTACAATATATCCTGCTCGAGTCACAGTTTAGTGTAAGAAATTACAATATTTCCTGTTGGAGACACAGTTTAGTGTAAGAAATTACAATATATCCTGCTTGAGTCACAGTTTAGTGTAAGAAATTACAATATATCCTGTTGGAGACACAGTTTAGTGTAAGAAATTACAATATATCCTGCTCGAGTCACAGTTTAGTGTAAGAAATTACAATATATCCTGTTGGAGACACAGTTTAGTGTAAGAAATGACAATATATCCTGCTTGAGTCACAGTTTAGTGTAAGAAATTACAATATATCCTGTTGGAGACACAGTTTAGTGTAAGAAATTACAATATATCCTACTCGAGTCACAGTTTAATGTAAAAAATTACAATATATCCTGCTGGAGACACAGGTTAGTGTAAGAAATTACAATATATCCTGCTGGAGACACAGTTTAGTGTAAGAAATTACAATATATCCTGTTGGAGACACAGTTTAGTGTAAGAAATTACAATATATCTTGCTGGAGAACCAGCTTAGTGTAAGAAATTACAATATTTCCTGATAGAGACACAGCTTAGTGTAAGAAATTACAATATATCCTACTGGAGACACAGTTTAGTGTAAGAAATTACAATATTTCCTGCTGGAGACAGTTTAGTGTAAGAAATTACAATATATCCTGCTATATATCCTGCTGGAGACACAGTTTAGTGTAAGAAATTACAATATTTCCTGCTGGAGACAGTTTAGTGTAAGAAATTACAATATTTCCTGCTGGAGACACAGTTTAGTGCAAGGAATTACAATATTTCCTCCTGGAGAACACAAGAAACAGGACAAAGTAGCCACTGTGACCACTAAACATGGGCTCATGATAATCTTACAAATGGTAACTTAGGAAACTGAGGTGCGAGGGACACCCACCAATCGTAGTAGGCGAATGGGGGTAGGCCATTGAGAATCATCCCAGGCAAAGGGTCAGAGGGACTTAATTATCATAAGAAAACCAAAAGGTTGCCAGACCTGTTTGGATTAGAAAACAGTATATATGGCAAGAGCTTGAGAGTCTTTCTAACCTGTGACTTTTTATTGTGTTTTAGACTCCAGCACTGAGGCCGCGTCCAGCTCATCAACATCCAGCCCATCACCATCACCTGTGCCCATTCCAGCAAACGAGGGCTTCACAAAGGACCAAACATTGTTTTTCATAGACCTGATGCACCGTCACATAGAGACTGAAGGGGAAGGTCATTGGCTAGGCCCTCAGGATTTGAATAGAAGGCACCAGCCAACATCACTGACATTGACTTCAGTTAAAGCAGCATTTTGGAATGAGAGTTGAATCAACCAATCAAAAATTGTCTTGTAATAGGTGGGACAACTGTGTTTATTTGTATTTACTAGACAATTGTATCTAGAGGACCTAAGTATACGTCACTAATTCAGAGCCAATAGTGAGCCTTATCTTGTTTTCTCATGCTTGAGCCCAGCTAGCCGGCCAGCTTTTTGCAGTGAGTGTATGTAAGTATTCAGATGGCCGAACTGTCAGCCCTAGCGTTGATCTCAATCAAAAAATAACTTATTTCGGATTTAAAATCAAAAGACAAGCTACATGCCATTATCCATTTCATAAAGAAGGACAGGAGAATGGACTTTTTTTTTAAATGATAATCATAATGGTGAGTGGACTTCTTGTTTTCATCTACAGCTTGTTGCTTTTTGTTGCTATCTCATTCATATTATTTTGAATACAATGTGTAAAATATTATTTCAACTTTAGATCACTGGTTGTGTGGTAAAAACAAAGGTAATGATGTTACAAGAGGAAGTACTGAGTACATGACATTTCTTGTTGTGGTGCATTTTTTATTGTTGCATGCTGGACATCGAATACAGTGCAACTTTTTTTCTCTGTGACAGCATATACTGCCCGTGGTCTTGAAACAATGTGAGTAGTTGTGTGGCTGAATTTATTCTGCCACTATTTGAGTGACAGTTTTGGCAAATGTTTCTTTGAAATGACACAACCGAGTTTTCTTCTAACGTGATTCCTGCAAGTTGTGTAGCCTACGTTTGCTCTTTCTGTGAGCCACATCTGAGGCGTGGCTTAAGACCATTTGACTCTGTCATCAAAGAATTGCTTCTCCTACATAGGTCTGCAAAACAAAGGTCTCAAGTCATGCTCTGTATATGCAGGCATCAGAGTTCTCTATGTATGACGTCAGATCTTGTGCCGCTAATGAGGGCCTAGCTCCAATAGTCACAGTTTGCCACTGAAAGTTACAATATTCTGAACAGCACAGGTTACATCCATCCAGATTACAGGTTAGGCTACTGGTTACGGAATGGCCGATTAAAATGCGGTCAAAACATTTTCTACACAATTAAATACAATGGACAACAAACACACCTACTGCGTCTTCTATCTTCTTACATTACATTTTTGAAGTGGACCTCTTATTTGTTCTGTAGTTGTCTATATTCTGAAAAGGCAAGCACAACAAAGGCTATCCCGGGGGCGTCCATCTTGTTTTCCAACTTTGGACACTGGAACATGATCAACTTGGGTTAACTCGGGTGTGATGTCATTCCCATTTCTGACTTCCGAGGTAACTAGAATGCACCATCTCTCCTCACCCTCTGTTCACACATAAGCGGCATACTGCTGCCTTCTGCTGCAAGAAGCAGGGCTTCCATGGCCATGGTGGAACGGCAGACGGGAAAAAATAGAGCGGGGTTCTATTTTTGTTTCTTCTCCATTGCAGAAAGCCAATCGCAGCAAAGCAGAAAACCAATAGGAAAGCTTGTTGGAGGTACTACAATACTGAATAGTCCATACATACTGTACACCAACACGTCGGACAAACAGCTAATTTCATAGTACAAGACCTCAAGGTCTATCGAGACATATAAGAAACAATATAGTGTGGTCAAGGATTGCTCAGAGTCTCGGACCTGCAGTTGCCCTCGATCAGTTAACATGTAATATGTATTTAGTAGTGCTAGCTTTTGCTATCAACCAAAAAGAAATACCAGCTACTTGCTAGCATGCACCCATTTTCGTTTAATGAACCATTTCTGTGGGGGCTCTCTTGAACTGCCAGTAAGCAGATAAATCCGCTCGAATCCCCTCTGTGGTCTTTTACTGAGTTTCATTTTAATGAATGGAGATTACTTAACTATTCTGTTGTGTTTATGTTGGGCCCGCCTTTTTTTCCTTGAATGTAATAGGCTACTTTTCCCCAGCATAAAGTAACTGATTGTTCAAAACAGCTAAGGCAGGACGATTTCAGCTGCCTCCCGTTGTCACTAGTGGAAAGGCAAGCGATTTCAGCGCTTACGTGTGGATGAGGGGTCAGAGTGTGGATGAGGGGTCAGAGTATGGATGAGGGGTCAGATTGTGGATGAGGGGTCAGAGTATGGATGAGGGGTCAGAGTGTGGATGAGGGGTCAGAGTATGGATGAGGGGTCAGATTGTGGATGAGGGGTCAGATTGTGGATGAGGGGTCAGAGTATGGATGAGGGGTCAGAGTATGGATGAGGGGTCAGATTGTGGATGAGGGGTCAGATTGTGGATGAGGGGTCAGAGTGCCCTCTGGGACGTTGTAAAGTACTCTATTGTACACAAACTACAGCACTTGTATTTCAGAGCGGTGTCTAGCGTGAATTTACCAAGTCGTCAAAGTCTCGGACCATGAATGCCACAAAATAGCGCCTGCTGAATCTAACATTTTAACTGCTGGTCATTAGAAGTACTTGGGCTCAGCTCCCCCTAGTTCTCATTCTGACCACATGTGCTCCGGCCTGTTTAACCCCTGAAACAAGTGTTATTTTCAGAATAACCCTATTTAGCATACATTTAAATGCACCCTGTCTATTATTTTAACAGTAATAGTTTAGAACAGACATTTACATGGACCATGTCTGTTATTTTACAAGTGAAAATATTTAACAGACATTTACATGGACCATGTCTGTTATTTTACAAGTGAAAATATTTAACAGACATTTACATGCACCATGTTATTTTTACAGTATAACTATTTACCAGATATTTACAGGGACCAGAACGAGGTCACAGGTGTCACATAACTTCCTGTCATGCCACCATAAACAAGACTGTGTTCCCTGACACTCTACCTCTTGAATATGTCACTTACTCATTTGTTTCTCAGACAGTCTGGGTCTTTCGGACATCTTTGTGACTGTTGTCTTTTCTGTCTTACTCTGATCAAACACTGCATTCCCCAAGCGTCTGAATAAACTATTAGAGGGGCAGATTCAGAAGAGCCTGACTGATACATTCTGGGAAGCCTTTCTGAAACCACCATTGTACAGTGCTGTGTTACTATTAGCACAGTGTCTGTTGCATGGTTCTTGCCAATCTCTTTGGGCCGATCTCATCATCATGTTGTTTCCAGCCACATGCTGCTACTGACTGACTGGATGTGTTTGTCTCAGACTTAACAGCAAACTCCAGACACTGTCGTGTACAAAAAGCCCAGGAACTAAGCCCTTTCTGAGACACTGGAACTGACGTACGAACAATCGAACCTCGCTCAGGTCGCTGGTTTGATCCATTCTAACATTCAATGAAACCATAAGTCAGGTCTTAACGCCTGTCTGTTGGGCTCATTTCACAAGGCAAGGCCATGTGACGGTCAGCCAGAGAGATTTCATGGAACGGAAGATTAACCTACTAAACAGGCTAAAACAGAAAGACGTTACGGAGTCAGCTGACTGACTTATTCCATGGGTCAAACCCACAACTAGCTGATCCTATGAATTATATTACTAGACATGCTAAGATAACTCTATGAAAGTGGTTTCCGGTCCAGGGCTTGCCTCACAGGGATCTAGGGTCAGTTCCAGATGCAGAGGTGAGGATCCAGTATCAGTTCCAGATGCGGAGGTGAGGATCTAGGATCAGTTCCAGAAGCATTAAGCAGACCAAATTGGTATGATATGTTATGATTGGAATGATTCATAATCGCTCATGATTTTCATGATAATCCAGAAACACTGGGGTGCAGCTAGGCCCCTAAGGAGATGTTCTAGTCCAGCCCTCATACACCAGGATGTTTTGTGGACATGCTCTGTAAAAGTGTGTGTGTGTGTGTGTGTGTGTGTGTGTGTGTGTGTAGACATCTATGTGGTGTGTCAGACTGACAGAGACAGTGCTGGGGTGAGAGAGGGACAAAGACAAGACAACAGGGAAAGAGGTAAAGGAGGATTTATAGGAGGGGTGAAATGGAGAAAGAAAAAGAAAAAATAGTGAGAGAGGGAGATGTAAACCAATATTGTCCATGACAATAAAGACTTCGAATTCAATTGAGAGAGAAAGGATAGAGAGAGAGAGAGAGCGAGAGAAGGAAAGGAGTCAGAAAGACAGAGGGAAACGAGAGAGAGAGGGACAAGTATCATTTGTTACATTGTGATGAGGGCAGGTCTCTCTAGGTACAAATATCAAACACAGCAACAACCCACCTTAGATAGGAGGGAGGAAGTTTGAGGGACAGTGAGGGAGAGAGAGGGAGGAAGAAAGGGAGAGAGGGAGGGAGGGAGGGAGCCATCCACAGACTGGAGGAATAATTAAGAATCAAAGAGCCATTTCTGTACAGGGAGTTACGAAATAGGGAACTCTGTGCATTCTTAGATAGTTAATCAAATCTTCCCACCCACCCCTTTCTCTAAAAAGTCATCAAAGCTTTGCATAAAAAACATCACCAATGTGAATTATAAGGAATTGAGAGTCGTTGTTAAACCACTACTGAAACTAAAATGCTGACGCTATGTTATTTAGCCTAATCAATTTCTCACAAAGCCAGAATTACACTGCAAACTTGTTCTCAGGCCACCATGATCAGTACAAGCTTGTGTGGGCTGGGTCCAGGACAGGCCTTGCTCAAAACCCTCTCACAGCCACCCGCTCTGCCATGTTCCTCCTGCAAACACAGACACACCCGCAGACACATCTGCACACACACATCCGCACACACATATCCACACACACATCTGCGCATACACACACATACGCACAAACACACACATAAACATACACTCCTAGCACATCCAGGTGGCCCAGTGGCATCATATAGAATGACAGAGACACACGCACACAGACACATCCACACACACACACATCCATACGCGCACAAGCTTCCACACAGACACATCCACACACACATCCACACATCTGCATACACACCTCCAGACATCTGCATACACACATCCACACAGACACACATCCACACACACCTCCACACAGACACACATCCACACACACCTCCACACAGACACACATCCACACACACCACCACACAGACACACATCCACACACACATCCACACAGACACACATCCACACACACCTC
>JACXGI010019441.1:0-12131 GCA_016801175.1 Esox masquinongy
TGAATCTGAAACATTCTTGGATGCTGCAGCAAGATCTCACTGTCTCATTTTGGTTTTTGACGTTTGTCCAGGAAAAGTGAAAGCACAGAAGTGAAGGTGAAGATAAAAACGACCCACACACTGTGAAGGTTGTTAGGGTTAGGTATGATTGTTATGGTTTAGTTTATAGGTTAAGGTTAGGGTTAATGTTAAGTGTTATGGTTACAGGGAGGGTTATGTTTCTATATGTGTTCAAACTCTCAGACTTTGGATTCATAGCCGCTAACTCATGATTTAGTCACAAGGAAGGCGGCACCCTGATGTCCATCCCTCCCCATGTTGCAAGGTTTGATGAATTCTGTCATTATTGGTAGACGCAAGCAATGCGTGACTTAGCCTTGTTTCCAGTCTCGAGTATCTTCTCTATTGTAGTGAACAGTGTTCTGACGAAAAGGACAAATTCAAAGATGTGCATCATCCGCCAATTGTAACGATGCATCCTAAAATGAATGTCTCTAGAAAACAGCTGGAAAAAATGCAAATGTCGCTACTTTGTTTTGATTGTGGACGTTGAGTTTGATGTGACTGCGCTAGCAAGGAAGGAGAAATGTTGAGTTTGATGTGACTGAGCTAGCAAGGAAGGAAAAACATTTCCAGCATTGCGAGTAACGAACTGGACCCTGCATATCCATAGATATCGTCCATCAACACTTGATGACTGGATGATGTTGGGTGTAGAAATCACCAGTGGCTGGTAAATTATGATTTATTATTTTATTTAAAATCAAACCTTGTTTGAACCCGTAAATATATGCATTTTGTTTTCAAATCTACCTGTCAAACAATAGGTCTGATAGGTAGAGCTGGATAAACGCTTCTGTTATGTTCTTGGAAAAACATACTCTCTGATGCGTCGTCTTTGCTTTTCTGTGTGTGTGTGTGTGTGTGTGTGTGTGTGTGTGTGTGTGTGTGTGTGTGTGTGTGTGTGTGCGCGGGCTGTCAAGTGTTGTTTCCTCTGTTTTGTTTGGGAAAATTTAAAATGATCTCTATCTTTGTGTTTCTGTAAACGAAGTGTCACTGCAGTCATGAGAGAGAAAGAAAGAGGGATAAGGAGAGACAGAGGGAGGAATGAAAAGGACAGAAACAGACAAAATAGAGGTGAAAGAAAGAGAGAGAGAGAGCGAGAGAGAGAGAGAGAGAGAGAGAGACACAGAGACACAGAGAGAGTGATCATAGAAAACATACAAAGAGAAGACAACTGTTTGATCAAAAAGACAGAAACTAACAAAAAAGATTGAGTGTTTATTCCATTGCAGCCTCTCATTCTCGGCATCGTCAAAGGGTTTTGGTTATTAAACACTATCGTGTGTGTGTGTATGTGTGAATGTGTATGTGTTTCACTTTGCAATGTTATTATTCTCAGCTCTTTCGCTCCTGGATATGTGATGATAATAGGAATGTTAATCCATAATCCATTAGTCTCATCAGATACTACATTTTCAGGTTAAAAGGACCTTTCAGATAAGATAATGATGTTTACATTTGACCCATGCTTAAAGCTATATGCCACACAATATATTTATCCTGTATATTATTTTCTATTATTATAGGTAATATAACGTTTTTCAGTCATGTAATTTTTGTATGCCATTAAAAAATAGCTAGTTCAGGGGTCGAAAACCTTTATGCCTTTATATAAAAAAAAATAACGTTTTTAATAAATAAATGACTGAGCCCCACAGTACTTAGAGCCCTTTTCAATCAATTAACCAATCAAATGTATTTTATAAAGCACTTTTTACATCAGCAGTTGTCACCAAAGTTTTTCGAACTCACAATCTAGTGGATGTTTTCTGAAGTAACAGTTACATTACCTCCAAATATGACATTTCACAGGACATTTTAAGTTAGTGACGTTGAATCTTATCTTGTGATGTAAGGCTGCTTTTTAAATATCAAAGTGACAAAGACTCCTCAACATAGTATGACATGGCCATCTCCATCACCAGATCTAAACCCAACTGAATTATGTGCCTGCACAAAAGGAGAAAAAATTGTTTCATTGACCAATAATTGATTGTTTGAAGGGAACCGCAATGAATGTCTAAAAATGTATATCTCCATTTGGCGCTGCCCCCAAACTACAAAGCCAATTAGGAGCCACCACTAGCTGTAAGTTAGAGGAAACATTTGGTCGATCTTCAAACAATGATAAAACACTAAGACTGGTGATTGAATAGCCAATCACAATGTGAATAGCCAATCACAATATCTAGCAGCTTTCTCATCCACCCGAATCTCCACAGTCACAAAACCTGTGTGAATATACGTGTGATTGAATTATCACACGTATCTCCACAATTATCTCCACAGTCACATAACCTGCGTGTGATTGAATTAGGGATCAAAGGTGGACTCACTGTACATTACAGTTCACTTCAATCCATCTTCTGCACGGTTTATACACAGGTGTCTGAGGTATCTAGGAAACTCAAAATGTCATTTACCAAGGCTTGAATTTGCCGGCGGAATACACAGAAATCTTGCAGTGAAAGCACTGTGGATTTCCTCGCTGTTTACGCATTAGCGATGGTACAGTCTGTGGAGGAATATTACACTATGCCTCATTAGTGGTAACAATTAGTGATGGTAATGAGTGGAGATGGGGGAGGTCTACAGTGAGACTTGGGGTGGGGTGTACATAGTGAGAGAGGTGTGAAATCTTAATGTAGAGTTAGGAACCAGAACTTTTTTACAGGACATAGTTGCGTGTGGAGTGGATGTACTATAGAGCCCACACTACAGTTCTGGAAGCTTCTGTGGTTTGGCCCTGTAAGCCAAGGTCTCTTAATCTGTGGTTCTGGACCCAAAGTGGGCCCAGGGAATGTGAGAGGCATGTAACACGTTTTAAGTTCTTAGTTTGGTTCATTCAAGGGTGTTGTGGGTGTTTTGCCATTTAGGTTGTGTGCTGAAAATGCTGAATGAATCCTGCTGCGTGCTATCCTGTACTGCAGTTCCAGAACCTTCTGTTCTTATTATGGTTTCCTCGGCCACCACACTGAAAAACTGTGAGTGGGACTGCTTTCTCTGATCTTGAAAAGCATGTATATTTTTCTTTGACTTTTCACACAAGTTCAGATGGGGAAACCAGGTAATCAAAGTTGACACTTTCTGCATCTCAAGTGGCAATGCACGAATTTGATCTCAAATGGGCCCTGCGCATATAGCCAGTTAGCACCTCTTTCAAATGAGTCCCAATTAGTGATTCCCACTGGCCGCTTTCAGCAGCGACCGCTGTGTAGAAGTTAAGTTAGGCGCATGCACAAGAAAAATAAGTCCCCCATCCTCGTTGACATTTACTAGCGGCTTCTCCTCATTGGCTTCTCACTGAGCAAGGCCAGTCTCTAAAGGCTAAGCGCTAGCCGTGGGTGGTCGACTAACACAGCATGAGGTGAGTTAGCGATCTGAGAGAAAATGGACGTCAGGTGATCACAAGGCCAACAATCGCTGCAGTGTGTCCCCGCCTTAACTGAAACCATGAATTGGTTTCATTGTGACGGACTCTGTAGTGTTTTTGCAGCGGTACACCAATATTCTCCTCATGCGAAATTCTGTTTCATGTTCATGTTACTCCAGTAATCAAAGGACATGTCTTCGCTGTGTGAGCTGAGTTGGGACGGGACTGATACAGCGCCAGTATTGGACCTAAGATACTGTCGATGACTGGGACGGTCGAATACGCAAATGTAATCCTCTGTGGATTGCTTATAGGTAGTCCCTGATCACTCTAAAAAAGTGTTCACTCTTCATCTCGACCTTCCTATGTCTGTTTTTACTTGAACTGTTTTTTTTAAGCGTTGGCCACAATCCTGTGAGAGCAGCGTTGCTTATGACGCAGTTGGCGAACCCCCCCCGAGTTTCCAGAGCAACGGGTTGTCGAAACAACAAAGATGTCTCTGACTTCAAACGTAACAATGTTCTGTTGCCGTCGGCAACAGTGATAGTGGTTGTTGCCAGAGAGGCAGTTGTAGGGATGTGACTTAGTCAATTAGGAGGAGACTGGAGGAAAGGAGGAGAGAGGAGGAAAGGAGGAGAGAGGAGGAAAGGAGGAGACTGGAGGAAAGGAGGAGAGAGGAAATGAGACAAAAAGAGTAGGGAGCAGAGATAAGAAGAGAGCAGACTACTTGCTCTGACCCGGTATTAGGTTTTGCCAACTCCCTATTCCTTTTGAAAACATGTTCCTGGGGTACATGGTTAATATAATAATGAATAATGAATGTATTAACTATAATTTATTTTATTCCTTGACCCCAAATTATTTCATCTCTGTATCCAATCTGTCCTTCTATGCACATATATTATGTATAGACCATCATACATCAAGTATTAAAATGTAGAGATTGTTCTTCTAGAAAGTAATGGGTAATACATATTTATGATCCTAGATAGAAGTCAACCCAAATATTATAAACGGTAATTGCGTTTCACCTTTTCACCGAGGCTGCGTTCAGGAGGTTGTGGTCTAAATTGCTTTGCCAGTTTAACTTTGTTCCTAGACAGAGTGCTGGCATTCCAGGAGGGTTTGGTTTCAAAGTAAAAGTCAGATGTAGGATGAGCTATCAAATGGAATACAGAAGCTCTAAGACACATCAAAATGTATGGTGTTTTACAGAAACATACCTATCTACCCACCTATGCAAACATGAATCACATGCGATTCCCTGACCAGATGTAATGGCGTATGTAGTGGTACTCTAGTGACAGTGTTCCAAATGGTGTCCTGTTCCCTTTACACTGTAGTGCACTATATGGGGAATAGGGTGTCATCCTCCTTCAGTCTCTCCACCCCTCTCTCCATCAGTCTCTCCACCCCTCTCTCCATCAGTCTCTCCACCCCTCTCACCATCAGTCTCTCCACCCCTCTCTCCTTCAGTCTCTCCACCCCTCTCTCCTTCAGTCTCTCTATCCCTCTCTCCTTCAGTCTCTCTATCCCTCTCTCCTTCAGTCTCTCTATCCCTCTCTTCCTACTTCCCACCTCCGTCTAAGGCTGTTTTGGTATTTGACTGAGGGTTGGTTAAATGTGCGCTACTTGTTATCGGTTCCCTCTACTGTTGGTCAGATGTAGTGCATTATAAGGGAACAGGTTGCCAGTTGGAAAACAGCCATAATCCCCTTCATGGAAGCAGAGATGAAATAGTACATGCAGAGAAGACGGAGGATCATCACCGTTAGCCGAGCTATTTGAGTAATGAAGGCTTGGATCGTACAATATCAGCCATGATGGAGCTCTGTCAAATCCACGGTGGCTTTGTTACATGAAAAGGGCCAATGTCCTTAAACCAAATAGGGATTTCATTCAACCCTGTTTAATAATCTTCTCCACACACACACACACACACACACACACACTCACACACACATGTTGGTCTTACTATCAGTGAGGACTGGCAATTTGGTACCAAAAACATTTTTCCCTAACACCTAAACCTAACCTTAACCTTTACCCTAAAAGTAACCTAACATTAACATCAATAACTTAAATCATTATACCTAACCCTAACCCCTTATGCCTAAACTTAACCCTAACCCTGAACCTAATTACAACTCTAAACCTAACCTCAAGGCAGACAAAGCTTACTTTCTAAGGGTGGAAGGGCCTAATGTCCTCACTTCGCCTGATTTTCCTTGTTTTACTATCAGAGTGAGGACTAACATAGTTACACACACACAAACACACTATATAATTAAAGCTGCAAGCAGCTTTTAGCGGGTTTCAGCATTGAAGCTACTACTAGCCAGATTGCAAATTTTTTTCAACTTATATTAATTGTTGCAAACAATACGACACCTATAGTCATCTTATTTATATGGAAAATCAGAGCTGTGCCACACTCTCAACCAGTGGCCAAGACACCCGGTTTGGATAAGCATCTTGTGAGCAACATTTAAAAAAAACACTTCCAGGTCACGAAAATTTGGAACATTTAAAAATAAGAGGCCAACGTATTAGTTCAAAACTGATATAAATTGAATTTATTAATCTCAAAATACTGACCACAATTAATATTTGTTCATATGTAAGAGTAATTGTAATAAAAAGTGGGTATAAAAACATGTTCCAAGGTCAAAATTCAGATAATGCGAATAAAAACGATTGTATGTGCCACAGTGAAAGCATTAAGTAGGAAATGTTCAGGTGAGTGTGTAGAGTAAGACAAACCTGTCTAATCATGTAGAATGGTGTACTACATATTGCAACACAATATTTTCCACACCCTCTTTAGACTCCAATGCAAAACACTATAACAGACTGTACATGGGATACATGAACCTATACAGAAAAAAACAGTTCTTTACGCCGTAGTGAATGTATTGTAGGAAATGTTCAGGAGACTGTGTGGAGTGAAAATATGCTAATAAATCAAGGGCCACTATGTAATTGCAATTGTTGCTGGCGTTTACTTTTCACTCTGTGTATTTCTCCATCTTTTCAAAGCAATGCCTATATTTGTTCTACCTTTCGAGCTTTATCACAATTTCTTCCGGACTGGTAGCGTTTTTTTCCTTCTTTGGAGCACTGGTCACTGGTCGGTCTGAGCATGCTGTTATTTACTTATATATAGCTCTAACAATCTTCATAACTTTGTCCTAAATGTGAGAAGGTAATTTCGTAGTACAGATGTTCATGCTTTTACAGAGGTGTCCTTATCTATGACTCTTATCCAAAACTGCATATAGGGTAACTATTTGTTCATCCTGGCTCTGACTGCAACCAACACCTGTGGTCATTTTTAGGTAAAATAAAAAAATACGGCTAACACACAAAGTTATTAAATTAACAACCAGTATATACATCTTATCAAAACATGGGTGAGCTGACGAACGGTCAAAATAATTGTGTAAAAACCTTCTAGCCGTTACGTAACACAAAGGTAGCTACAGTTTGTGGGGGCTGCCACGTTTGTTTATCCGCATCAAACAGAGATAAAGGTGATAAGATGGGTGACTAAGAGACTGGAAGGTAATTTACATTTGCACTTCTTCCGGACAGATTTGTAAATAGTCTTGTCTTAACATCTTTGGTCGCAGAGATCTTTGGTCCCAGAATGCAGTGCATGCAAACAAACATGGTTGCGCATATAAAGAGTAATTAACCAAACTACCTCAACGTAACCTTCATAAAGGGTTTTTCACTGATCGTATGTCCACTAGTAAAAAGAAAAAATCGGAATTCATTATTTGTCATTATCTTTTGTGAAATTTTGAATAATAATGTAATAAAGACATTATTAACACAGAAACCATTGTCTGATAGCATACTTGATACAACAAGTGGAGTGACGCTCAGGAAATTTTTTTGAAGGTTTCTCAATAATTATTCAGTATACTTTTTAACCGTGCTACTGCCGTTAGTAGATAACGGCAGCAGTGAACTGCTGAAACCTTAATTATTTAATCCGTTTGAAAATGTGTTGTGTAACGTTAGACTTTCAGATTTTTTTTAAATACTTGTAGTTGTTTATCACGTCTGCTTTCTATTGTATCATGCTTATTTACCACTTGCTTTGGCGATGCAAAAAAAAAATCCCAATGCCAGTGAAACCTTTAGACCGAATTGAATTGACGGGGATGGGTAGGGAGGAGTTGTGTCCTTGGCTGTGTGACTGACAGCAGGTTGGCCCAGGAAGGCTGGCGAGGTCAGGTCTTGTTGTGGATGCTCCTTGTTCCCCGCAGCTAGTGCATTTACATATGTGTTTAACCCCGTGCTCCCCTCACGAGCTAGCTATCTGCCAAGGTCGGACTGGAGATGTGTGTTTCTTCAGAAGAGAGGATTAATGAATGGACAGAGAGATAGAGTGAGAAGAGACAGAGAGACCAGAGAGGGAGAAATGAAAGTGCTTAGGAGAGTATGAACAGAGAAAGTGAGAACAGCGAAAGAAGAGAAAGTGCTAAATGTTTTTTCACTAAATGTTAGTCAAACTCAGACAGAGCTGGGGTGGGTTATGGGTGATGGGAGTGTGATACCAGTTCAGAGTTTTCAAGGGACTTTAGAGGACCTGGCAGATGACTTACATGGACTTCCTGTTAGCCCTGTTCTGTGGTTGGATGTTAATTTCCTCACAGGTCCTCTGAGTGTTAGTTACAGCACTAACATCTGACGGTCCTGTATTAAATACATTAAATGCCTGTTATATTCAACCATGATATATTTCTGGATTTGACATTTGCATAAATCACATGCTAATATGAATACATTATGCATGAGGCTCACACACAAACATGAAACTCCACTGTGTGTGTGTTTGTGTGTTTGTGTGTTTGTGTGTTTGTGTGTTTGTGTTTGTGTGTTTGTGTGTGTGTGTGTGTGTGTGTGTGTGTCTCTCCTTGCAGACATTGATGAGTGTGCAGATGGCTTTGTGGAGTGTGACAGCAGAGCCACCTGTGTCAACCTTCCTGGGTGGTACCACTGTGAATGTCGGGACGGTTACCATGACAACGGGATGTTCTCTGCCAATGGGGAGTCTTGTGAAGGTATAGATGATCTAGATAGGATCCATCTCACCTGTATTAGGTATTGAGGATCTAGTTGGATCCATCTCACCTGTATTAGGTATAGAGGATCTAGATTAGGATCCATCTCACCTGTATTAGGTATAGAGGATCTAGATAGGATCCATCTCACCTGTATTAGGTATAGAGGATCTAGATAGGATCCACCTCACCTGTATTAGGTATAGAGGATATAGATAGGATCCATCTCACCTGTATTAGGTATAGAGGATCTAGATAGGATCCACCTCACCTGTATTAGGTATAGAGGATCTCGTTGGATCCATCTCACCTGTATTAGGTATAGAGGATCTCGTTGGATCCATCTCACCTGTATTAGGTATAGAGGATCTAGATAGGGTCCATCTCACCTGTATTAGGTACAGAGGATCTAGATAGTATCCATCTCACCTGTGTTAGATATTGAGGATCTAGATAGGGCCCATCTCACCTGTGTTAGGTATAGAGGAGCTGTAATTGTTTTAACGTAGCCAAAACATAGTCCATCAAGCAATTCATTCTCTATTTGAGACACATTGGGGGCAAATGGAAACTGTTATGTAAAGAAAAAAAAATTGGGCTTTAAGCTACTCCCGTAATGTTAATAAACAAACGTAAATATGTAAAAATATAAAAATAGGATTTACGTCTGTTTTTTGTAGTGACAGACAGGGACGTCGCTAGGCCTATTTTAGGGGGGCTTTAACCCCTCTTAAATTATTAATTAGCCCCCCTAAATAAATCAATATATCAGTCAGTATATTTTCTCAGTGATTCCTTTCTTTCGTCACACGTTCCATCGCATCTTAAACTTCTTATAAATTGTATAGAAATTGTATAGAATCGTGTTCAATTGGCAGCATGTTCGGCAGAGTTTGTTGCTTTGAACGTAACTTGCTCATCTGAAGCAAGCTCTCTTCTGTAAATAGTAAATAAAAACGTCTCCCTACTATCTGCCACCCCCATTATCGGACATTTCTAGTGGTCCGAGAAGTAAATCCTCTCAAGTTCAAAATGTAAATGCACTGGAAAGCAACGGTATGTTTTGCTAATCAATATACCCTTTCAGCTAGCCTACTACCATTTTTTATAGAAATGTATGGAGGTTTAACATTTATTGAGATATTTAAAATGTCATGTATGGAAATTGTTTTAGACAAGTTGCAATTTGTGAAATTCGACTTGCACGACAGACCAGATGTCATGTAATATCAAAGTGATCAGTCTTTTTTTCTTTACCGGAAGGCAAGAAAGCTAGCTACAACTTTCTAGTAGACACTTTATTGATGACAAATGATTACTCGGTACAAGAAGATTGTACAAAAAGATTGTACAATTCAAAATTGCTGTTGGATATACCGATAATAGGGGTTCTACGAGATTAGTTTAGTTTAATTCTTCAGTTTCAACAGAACACAGTGGCAAAACTGTGCGTGTTTCACAGATTTGTTTGTTTGGGTTTGAAGTTAACATATTTCAACGTATTCTGTTCAGAGAAAGGGAGATCCCTTTTTTTAAAATTATGATCAATTTTTTTTAATGAAATCATTCCGATATGAATAGGCTAATGACTAAATCTGTTTTGAAATGATTCAGAGAAATCGTGTTTAGAAACAGAATATCTATGTAAATGTTAATTTACTATAAACTATCGGCCTAGTTGACAAAAGTATTTTGGTATTTTGGCCGTTTTTGTGCCTTTGGTTGGTGTTGGATGGAGTGTCCTTTCATTTCTTTACTTGGATAAAATTTAAGCCATTAGATCCGTGTTTAACACAAACTATGAGACAGGTGTACTTTTAGCCAACCTAGACCAAAAACAACTTTATTTCAATCAATTTTACACCCGTTGCTACTCTCAAAATACATAATGAAAATATGTTCAGGGGAGTATGCCCAGACCCCCCTCCAGGCCACCCATCCATTAATTTCTAGTGACATCCCTGGTGACAGACACACATCTGAGTGCTTTTGGGGAGTTTATGAAAAGATCATTGCTTTGAATAGCAATTTTGCCACAGTGCCCGCAGCGTTTGTGAGTGTCACAGAGGAAAACGGATGGCCGATATGTGTTCCAGAGTCATATCTTCAATTGAAGGGGTCATAATTGCTCAAACGGTTCAGAATCTAGAGCCAAATTTATAGGACTGAAATAGAAACCGGACTCAGTGAGCCAACCGCAACATAGTGGACACTGGCTTTTACTTTCCTAACTCTGGTTCAATGATGGAGGTGTGAAAGCAATCAGTGGGGATTTTTCATGAAGGATTTTCCACAACACCGATGCGCGGACCTAGGTTTGAGAAACGCTGGTACAGACAATCTGGACACCTGCACAAAATCTGTTTATTCAGGAAGCTTAGGATCAGGGAATTGTACCTTATATTGCTTTATATAACATTGTTTTATCTCAGCCATTCTGTCAATTCTCTCCTCCTGTATTAGAGAAGTTCAGGGATTTACCTCCTGGATAATGTTCAAGTGTTTGAATAGTTAGGGCCGCTTTCAGGGACACAGATTAAACCCAGTCCTGAACTAAATATTTCCTTTGAGCTTGATCTTGTAGTCCAGGACTAGGCCTGATCCGAAACCACCCTTTGAGCTTGATCTTGTAGTCCAGGACTAGGCCTGATCTGAAACCACCCTTTGAGCTTGATCTTGTAGTCCAGGACTAGGCCTGATCCAAAACCACCCTTTGAGCTTGATCTTGTAGTCCAGGACTAGGCCTGATCCGAAACCACCCTTTGAGCTTGATCTTGTAGTCCAGGACTAGGCCTGATCCGAAACCACCCTTTGAGCTTGATCTTGTAGTCCAGGACTAGGCCTGATCCGAAACCACCCTTTGAGCCTGATCTTGTAGTCCAGGACTAGACCTGATCCGAAACCACCCTTTGAGGTTGACGTCCTGTGCTGTGTTTCTGTCTTGTGCCTGATCAGACATAGACGAGTGTGAAACAGGCAGACACTGCTGCGCCAACGACACGGTGTGTTTCAACGTGGACGGGGGCTACGACTGCAGGTGCCCCCATGGCCAGAACTGCACTGGCGACTGTAACCACGACAACAAACACAAACACAACGGGCAGATCTGGGTCCTGGACAACGACCGTTGCTCTGTCTGCTCCTGCCAGGTGAGCCGAGGGAATGATGGGAGATGCAGTCTTTTGATATTGCATTTTAGTATTGCCGCCGACTGAAGCTCTGTCTGACACCTGATCACACGCCAAATTCAGTTTCTTTTCTGCTAGAGCTGGTTATGTGAAACTCTCCGAATATCCTATTGTCTCTTCACCTCTGTCTCCCTCCTGACACCTCTTTTTCTCCTCCTCTCCTACCCTCCATCCTACAGTCAGGCCTAGTGATGTGCCGTAGGATGGTGTGTGATTGTGAGACCAGCACAGCGGACCTGTTCTGTTGTCCTGAATGTGACCCTCGACTCAGCAGTCAGTGTCTCCACCAGAACGGACTCATCACTTACAGCAGCGGGGACGCCTGGGTGGAGAACTGCCAGCAGTGCCAGTGCATAGTGAGTCACTAGGGTTGGGGAGGGACAGTGGGTCCGTGGTGAGTTACTGGGGTTAGGGCGGGACGGTGGGTCCGTG
>JACXGI010019442.1:0-12140 GCA_016801175.1 Esox masquinongy
TAGGACTTTCCTGTCACCGGGGGCGGCCCGCTGGGTGAACATTGACAGTAAGACAATGGAGAGAACCCTGGAGGGAATTAAACAACCTCACCGCTTTGTTATGGATGATGCCCAGATGCACATCTACTTCCTCATGAAGAAGGTAACCCTTAACCTCTTCAGCCTGACCTCCAAACTCCCAACCTCGTACATCTGATATCTAAACTCTTATAAGCCTGACACCTAATCCTTGACCTCGTACCCTTATCTCGAAACTCTGACTTCCAGGACTCCTACCCCAGGTATCTGAAGTCTGACCTTTATAAGAACATGCTGTCCAAAGCCATTGTCCCCCAAGAGACTAAGAAGAGGTAGGACCACATGACACTACTAAATTCTTTTTGAGAAGAATCCTACACAGCAACACAAACTTGTAGGCCCAGTTTATCAATACTAAGCCTAGCTAAGCTTAGTCCAGGTCCAGGCTTAATCTGTGTTTGTGAAACCTCCCCGTAGTGTTTCCAATGTATAAAAATGCCTCTAAACTTAGCAATATATTCCTTATAATGATTGACCTCCTTCTGTCTGTTCTTCCCTCCCTCTATTTTGTTAGTGTATTTCCCTTCATGAGACGTCAGCGTCACTCTAGCCCCTCCCCTGCCATGGTTTCCCAGGCAACAGAGGATAATGGCAAGGCTAAGGGGGCAGGACCAGCGGCAACAAACTCAGGAACTCTCTCTTAGGTCCGAGAACCAAGGCAACCTCACCACCAATGTCTCACCATAGCATTGCTAAGATGTGTTGAAATTAAACCAGATCATTGATCTAGTAGTTATATATATTATAAACATATCAAGGACATGTTATCTGTATTCTTTCACTACAGCTTATAGCCAGAAGCTATATTTAGTGAATAATCATAGATCCTCAAAGCATTGTGAGGAAACCACTGTGATACAGAAGTAATTTCTCCCCATTGCAACGCAGCCAGGTCAGACTTCTAGCAGAAGTGACACAAATACAAAACATTTTTCTCAATAAAAAGAGAATGCTATATATTCATGTCATAGTTATCAGTCAGCTCCATAATACAAAAAAGTTACTTCAAATTCAACCACTGAATGACAACGATAGTTAGCAGCAGGCCAGCTTACAATCTTGCCTGGGCCCGGGACGAGATAATCTTAGATGGGCCATTTAATGTCAACCCAATGTCAGTTCTGGGCCCCCCCCACCCCACCCTGGGCCCGGGACAACATACCCGTTTGTCCCCCCCTATCGGTGGGCCTGGTTAGCAGTGCTAAATGTTCAACTGTTAATGCTGGTTTGCATGCTTACACCACACCCAACCCACGAACACACAGGAAGAGATATATTACCAACATACAGTATCTCACAGAAGTGAGTACACCCCTCACATTTTTGTAAATATTTGATTATATCTTTTCATGTGACAACACTGAAGAAATTACACTTTGCTACAATGTAAAGTAGTGAGTGTGCAGCTTGTATAACAGTGTAAATTTGTTGTCCCCTCAAAATAACTCAACGCACAGCCATTAATGTCTAAACCGCTGGCAACAAAAGTGAGTACACCCCTAAGTGAAAATGTCCAAATTGGACCCAATTAGCCATTTTCCCTCCACGGTGTCAAGTGACTCGTTAGTGTTACAAGGTCTCAGGAGTGAATGGAGAGCAGGTGTGTTAAATTTGGTGTCATTGCTCTCACACTATCTCATACTGGTCACTGGAAGTTCAACATGGCACCTCATGGCAAAGAACTCTCTGAGGATCTGAAAAAAAGAATTGTTGCTCTACATGAAGATGGCCTAGTTTATAAGAAGATTGCCAAGACACTGAAACTAAGCTGCAGCACGGTAGCCAAGACCATAAAGCGGTTTGACAGGACAGGTTCCACTCAGAACAGGCCTCGCCATGGTGGACCAAAGAAGTTGAGTGCACGTGCTCAGCATCATATCCAGAGGTTGTCTTTGGGAAATAGACGTATGAGTGCTGCAAGCATTGCTGCAGAGGTTGAAGGGGTGGGGGGTCAGCCTGTCAGTGCTCAGACCATACGCCGCACACTGCATCAAATTGGTCTGCATGGCTGTTGTCCCAGAAGGAAGCCTCTTCTAAAGATGATGTACAAGAAAGCCCGCAAACAGTTTGCTGAAGACAAGCCTGTGGTCTGATGAGACCAAGATAAACTTATTTGGTTCAGATGGTGTCAAGCGTGTGCGGCGGCAACCAGGTGAGGAGTACAAAGAGAAGTGTGTCTTGCCTACAGTCAAGCATGGTGGTGGGAGTGTCATGGTCTGGGCTGCATGAGTGCTGCCGGCACTGGGGAGCTACAGTTCATTGAGGGTACATATTGGCATGAATGCCAATATGTACTGTGACATACTGAAGCAGAGCATGATCCCCTCCCTTCGGAGACTGGGCCGCAGGGCAGTATTCCAACATGATAACGACCCCAAACACACCTCCAAGACAACCACTGCCTTGCTAAGGAACCTGAGGGTAAAGGTGATGGACTGGCCAAGCATGTCTCCAGACCTAAACTCTATTGAGCATCTGTGGGGCATCCTCAAACGGAAGGTGGAGGAGCACAAGGTCTCTAACATCCACCAGCTCCGTGATGTCGTCATGGAGGAGTGGAAGAGGACTCCAGTGGCAACCTGTGAAGCTCTGGTGAACTCCATCCCCAAGAGGGTTAAGGCAGTGCTGGAAAATAATGGTGGCCACACTAAATATTGACACTTTGGGCCCAATTTGGACATTTTCACTTAGGGGTGTACTCACTTTTGTTGCCAGCGGTTTAGACATTAATGGCTGTGCGTTGAGTTATTATGAGGGGACAGCAAATTTACACTGTTATACAAGCTGTACACTCACTACTTTACATTGTAGCAAAGTGACATTTCTTCAGTGTTGTCACATGAAAAGATATAATCAAATATTTACAAAAATGTGAGGGGTGTACTCACTTTTGTGAGATACTGTATGTTCTATTAAACACATCAAACAACATTCCCAGCTAATGAGAAAACAGTCATGGCATTTCATTTAGACGATGAATAACATTTAACACATTAATTTTGTGGCTAATTTGAATGGGCACCAAAGGCGGATTAGGGGGAATTTCTACCGATTTACCCCAGGAGACTTCAGGCTGCGTGGATCTATGGGGAACATCTATGTAACAAAGCCTTTCGATTTTATTGTGTCCACCATCTTCGGGCCCAAAGATTCTTGCACACCCATTGACTTTTACTATAGAGCTCAACTGTGCTCTCTCCATTATGATGTCACGCCAACGTTTTTGATCTACAGTGGATATAAAAAGTCTACACACCCCTGTTAAAATGCCAGGTTCAGGGAATACAATTGACACAAAACTTCATAAGTGTTAGAATCAAATTATATCATCCTGAATGGCAGAAATGTTTTCCGAAAACAATTTTTTTGCCTTTCAAACAGGTGAGGTTTCTAAATGGTGATCCAGAAGTCTGTTTTTATGTGTTTTTATTGTAGCCAAGGTGGTTGTGATTACCAGGATACATCATAATAGATTATATCTGTTACAGAAATGAATCTAGGACCCAAAATGTCCAAGTAGAGAAATCCGGCCGAAATCTCCTCGGACCCTGAGGCGTTAACATGAGTTTGAATATGATTGGTTAATTCTGAACACAGCCACATCCCCAGTTATAAGTGGGTGTGCACACTTATGCAACCAGGTTATTGTAAGGCTTTTATTTTTCATTTTTCCCCCTCAAAGATTTCAGTTTTTTTTTTCAATTGAATTGTTTACATTATTGGTCACATTAAAAAGTGGAAAAAGTTCTGACATGATTTATCTTTGTCTCATTCTTTTACATCACAAAAACCTGGCATTTTAACAGGGTGTGTAGACTTTTTATATCCACTGTATCTGCTTTTGATAAACAAAGAAAGATTGAAACAATTGTAAGACATGATTGTGAACAATATCACATGTTATCTCAAGCTTTTAATTCTAAAATTAGTAAACAAATCCTCCCAAGCTATCTACCTTTACCCAATATACCATAGCTACTGAGCTAGGATAGTTACTAAGCTAAACTAGCTACAGTAGTTAAATCTACATGTTCTGACACAAAGAGCTTGCTTAATTTGTTTCTTTTATCATACTGTTCTAGACATGCTATCCCAATATTTGGAGCAACTGTTGTTTGAAATCCATCTGTAGATCATCTCCGCGATGCTCTTTAATCAGTTGTGCACAGCAGAAGCTGCCACACAGGAACCTACCACAGCATTACTGCAAGGCAGGCATCACGGCAGCTGGCTTAGTGAAATGTTGTTTCACCATTATTTAACTTCTATGTGGTGTGTCTGTGAAATCTAAAATGATGGCAAACCACCTTCAATTCTTTGGAATTAAAATGGGGGATGCAAAACATAATATCATAATACTTTCATAAAAACAATTCCTTCACTCCAGACCACAAACCAGCCTGTAGATGGTATGGAAATACTCATCTACAACATATCCATCCATAAAAGCGTTGTGTTAGGGTTATGTAGTTGTACATCAGAATATTTATGTGGTTTGTTAGGGTTATTTAGTTGTACATCAGAATGTTTATGTGGTTTGTTAGGGTTGTGTAGTTGTACTTCAGAATGTTTGTGGTTTGTTAGGGTTATTTAGTTGTACTTCAGAATGTTCATAATGTGGTTTTTTAGGGTTATGTAGTTGTACATCCAAATGTTTATAATGTGGTTTGTTAGGGTTATGTAGTTGTACTTCAGAATGTTTGTGGTTTGTTAGGGTTATGTAGTTGTACTTCAGAATGTTTGTGGTTTGTTAGGGTTATGTAGTTCTACATTAGAGTGGTGACCTCCAGAGGCCCTCACCCCCCAGTGCTCCAGGGATTATGGGTAATCCTGCAATCTGGACTCCCTTGTTGTCCCTCTTCAGAGGATCAATCTTACACAAGGACACACATGGACACACACAGACACACACACACAAACGGACACACACCCGGACACACACACAATCTTTCAACCGGATGAGTGATTGCGATTATTTGTAATCCTCCAATCTATGATGGTTTTTATTCCTAAACTAAAGCTACAATTTCTGTTTCACAATTTAAGGTAACACCTACCAAATATAGTTAGATTTCCTCATGTTTCAAAAATGTTTTGACAGAATCAGCAGAATAAAAATACTTCCAATTTCTCCTGTTTTCCACCTCTGTTGGATTGCACACAGACATCTGGGGGATTAGCATTTAAAAGAAACAGCAACAACATCCAATAATATTACTGTTACTATTCAAACATGACTGGAACAAGTAACACTGTACCAGATCATGTTGCTATGGAACAAGTAACACTGCACCAGATCATGTTGCTATGGAACCGGTAATGCTGTACCAGATCATGTTGCTATGGAACCGGTTATGCTGTACCAGATCATGTTGCTATGGAACCGGTAATGCTGTACCAGATCATGTTGCTATGGAACAAGTAACACTGTACCAGATCATGTTGCTATGGAACAAGTAACACTGCACCAGATCATGTTGCTATGGAACAAGTAACACTGCACCAGATCATGTTGCTATGGAACCAGTAATGCTGTACCAGATCATGTTGCTATGGAACCGGTAATGCTATACAAGATCATGCTGCTATGGAACCGGTAATGCTGTACCAGATCACGTTGCTATGGAACCGGTAATGCTATACCAGATCATGTTGATATGGAACCGGTAATGCGATACCAGATCACGTTGCTATGGAACTGGTAATGCTATACCAGATCACGTTGCTATCATGGAGGTTACACAACTAACATCCTGAAAAACAAACCCTTATTTTGTTTGATTTAGATTCTTATTTATTTTCAAAACTGAATCATCATAACTAATAATCTAATACATTACATTTACAAAGCAGATTTCATTATACCAACTAGTCTCAAAGTGCATAGATCATATGACTCCATCATAGTAGTGTAAAATCTATAGTGTAAAATCCAGTGGTAGAGGTCAAAGAATGTATCAGTTTAGTGGTAGAGGTCAAGGAGCGTATTACTCCAGTGGTAGAGGTCAAGGAGCGTATTACTCCTGTGGTAGAGGTCTAGGAGTTTATGGCCCAATCTCAAATTCATCCCTAAACTTTCCAGCTGATGCAGTTGAGGAGATCTGAGAAAATTACTTTAGAACTGTGTGAAGTACTAAGGTAATTCATTAAGTATAACGATAAGTACTATAGTGAACGTTACATCTACATGTGGAGATATTACTAGAGTTCTTACAGCTATCAAACACACACAGAAAAACGGCACAGTTTAGGGGTAAATTTGGGATTAGGTCTCCCAGTTTAGGGGTAAATTTGGGATTAGGTCTCCCAGTCTGGAGAGTCTTAGTGCAGAGGGAAAGGGTCAGAGGTCAAGGTCCCCTTTACATTACCACATAAAACAATGGAATGATAATTTAACAGGGAGAAACCCAATCAAAATGGCCAAGGTCCATGAAAACACATTGTTCCTGAAAAGTTAGTCCACCTTGTCTGAATGTTGGTGAACGCACTGTTCTGTCTTTTTCAATCCCAATCAAAATAAAGTTCAGGTGTATAGAAGGACATTGGGGAAAGGGATGCACTGTTCTGTCTTTTTCAATAAGGTTAAATAGGTCGGCACTCTGTTTGCAAGATGGGGCTTTTCAGATGGCTGATCTGCTGTTCATACCTAAAATACATGACCCTAACCATAAATGACCCCAAACCTTTACCATAAATGTGCAAATTAATATGTTAGAAAAATCTAATTAAAATGTGCTTATATAATCAAAACATCTTATTAACATAATGAACTTATCTGAAACATCAAATTAATACATACTTTAATAGTATAATTTTAGAAACATGTCATAGAAGGTCCATTCTGTCCAATGTGGTTCGAGAGCTGATTTTACAAGAACCTAGGACAATTGAGATAATTTAATTTCCATACTACTTATAGCAATTTTTTTAAACAACCCAAGACAATTAAGATAATTACATTTTTAGAATTGGAGCTAATTATTTTAAAATAACCTAGGAAAACTATGACAATTTAAATAAATGTTAATGTATTTTACCACGTACCGCTTAAGAATGTCTTCATGTTGTTATTAGTTTCATACAGAAACAGAAATCTTTTTTAAACTCTTAAAAAACAAACATGATTTTTAAAAACCCACACACCAAAGCATATATCAAAGACAGAAATTACACCTACTCCTGGAGTAGAAAAAGACATTGGATTATAGATCTTCAACCCTCTCCTGGAGACCCCTCTGCCATCTCACAGTTTAGTTTTAGCCCTGAACTAGCTCACCTGATTCAACAGGTAAAGGCTTGTTAATTAGTTAATAAGTTGTTTCAGGTGTGCTAGCTCTGGGATACGTCAAATAAATGGAATGGCTGAGGGGTCCCCAGGAGAGGTTTGAAGATCTATGGTAGGGCTTCAAGAAGGGAGAAAGAAATAGAGGGAACATGAATTGGAACAGGTCCATTCAGTGGGTTAACTGGTGATCTAGGGGAAGGAATCAATTCACTGAGGTATGAGGGGGTAAGGAGTAAGGCATAATGGGTAAACATGCAGTCATGTCATTATGATTCTGCTAGATGATTAACATGTACAGGTCAACTATCTTCAATAAAATCTTCTTAAAAAACTATTACCTGGACGAGAAATAGAAGACAGATATAGTATGTGCCAGTGTATAGTTGGTGCTTTGAAAAAGCTGGTACCCAAAGGTCAGGGGTTAGAGGTGAGAGGTCAGGTGACAGTATAAAGTTCTTCCTTGGTGCTGTGGCAGAGTGTGTAACCACAGATCTGAGGGCTCCGGTCCCAGAGCCAGCCCCACCCCCGCAGCCTGGTGTTGTCCCTCCCCCTGGGCGGTAACAGGAAGACCACACTGGAGGCCACCAGGACGTGCCATAGAGAGTGGGTGTACAGGTAGTTGTCCTCCGTCTCAGCAAACACGTATAGACACACACCTACCAGCACACAGGCCAGGCCTGGCAGGAGGAACAGCACCCAACGGCGCCAGGAGGGGGGGTAACACCGTCTCCTCTTAACACCCCGATACACCTGGAGACACACATTGAACACTCCCATCATACCAGCCTAACTAACCCCACCAAGAGGGTGCTAAAAGCATGTCCAGTTAAGTTTTATTATTCCCCAGGTGGCCACCATGACCCTGACTAGCACAGGTGGTCCCAGCATGTAATTATTATTGCCCAGGTGGTGAAAATGATCATGACTAGGGCTGGTGATGGATCACAGTATGTAATTATTATTATTATTATTACCCAGAAGGTCACCATGACTAGGGCGGGTGATGGGTCCCAGCATGTTGTTGTTATTATTAATATTATTATAATAAATTACCCAGGTGGTCACCATGACCATGACTTGGGTGGGTGATGGGTCCCAGCCTGTTATTATTTTTCCCAGGTGGTCAACATGACCATGACTACGACAGGTGATGAGTCCCAGCATGTTATTATTATTACCCAGGTGGTCACAATGACCAAGACTAGGACAGGTGATGGGTCCCAGCATGTTATTATTAATATTATTATTACCCAGGTGGTCACCATGATCATGACTAGGACAGGTGATCGGTCCCAGCATGTTATTATTAATAATGTTTTTACCCAGGTGGTCACCATGACCACGAAGGCAAAAAGGATGGGTCCCAAAATGTTATTATCAGGGGTGCAAACTCATCAAGGGTGAGAAAGATGACAACGTGACTAACCCCCCCTTCCCCCGGGGCGGAAATTTATGAGGAGGTACTACGCCCCATTCCGTCACAAATACTGGAATACTACTGGATTCTGCCCTCAACTCTTGCTCGCTTTAAAAGTAAATCAATTTCCTGGACATTGCGGGCGACATGATTTGCGGGCGTCAGTGAGACACATTTAAAATGCGGGAGACTCCCGGAACTTCAGTGAAAGTTGGGATGTCTGCATTATGATTAGCACTCCTCCATTACCTTGCCGTGACACTGCAGATACATGCAGGAAGATTCTTCTAGCTCGCGCATTATGTGATGACACTGGGGGGACAGACGGGAAAAAGATCTCCACAGGGTGAAGTGGATTCATGAAAAAGAAAATATTTCATTCCTACTCGCAGATGACCTAGATCAGATGTAGACCAGACACCCCCCCCCCACAAAAAATATTTTTGTTGCAGATCTACACAATTCACGTGGATCACCTATTTTGAAGTAAAAATGGCGAATTTCACAGAAAGGTTACAAGTTTGCATCCCTTTATTATTAATATTATTATTACCCAGGTGGTCACCATGGCTAGGGCGGGTGATGAGTCCCAGAATGTTATTACTACCCAGGTGGTGAAAATGATCATGACTAGGGCAGGTGATGGGTCCAAGCATGTTATTATTGATATTATCATTCCCCAGATGGTCACCATGACTAGGGTGGGTGATGAGTCTGAGCATGTTATTATTGTTATTATTACCCAGTTGGTCAACCATGACCATGACTAGGACAGGCGATGGGACCCAGAATGTTATTATTGATATTATTATTCCCCAGATGGTCACCATGACTAGGGAGGGTGATGGGTCCCAGCCTGTTATTATTTTTCCCAGGTGGTCAACATGACCATGACTAGTGCAGGTGATGAGTCCCAGCATGTTGTTATTACCCAGGTGGTCACCATGACCATGACTAGGGAGGGTGATGGGTCCCAGCCTGTAATTATTTTTCCCAGGTGGTCAACATGACCATGACTAGTGCAGGTGATGAGTCCCAGCATGTTGTTATTACCCAGGTGGTCACCATGACCATGACTAGGGTGGGTGATGGGTCCCAGCCTGTTATTATTTTTCCCAGGTGGTCAACATGACCATGACTAGGACAGGTGATGAGTCCCAGCATGTAATTATTAATATTATTATTACCCAGGTGGTCACCATGATCAGGACAGCAAAAAGGATGGGTCCCAGCATGTTCCAGAGTCCCCTCCGGTCCAGCTGCATAGACATGGCTATCAGCAGACTACCTAGCATGAACAACATCTACACACAACACGCACAGAAGATACGTGTTAGTATGATGCACCTGTTTTTGCATGTGTAAGCTCCATATTTGAGTGTCTAACGTTTTGTGTGTGTGTGTAACGTACATTTGAGGGTGTACCGTTGTGTGTAACGTGTTTGAGTGTGTAAAGTTCTGTGAGTAACATACATGTTTGAGTGAGTAACACTGTACTTGGGGGCAACATGTGTGTAATGTACATGTATGTGGGCAATGTGCGTGTGTGTAACGCATGTGTAACGTACATGTTTGAGTGTGTAACATTGTGCGTGGGTGTAACGTGTGAGTAACGTACATGTTTGAGTGTGTAACATTGTGCGTGGGTGTAACGTGTGAGTAACGTACATGTTTGAGTGTGTAACATTGTGCGTGGGTGTAACGTGTGTGTAACGTACATGTTTGAGTGTGTCCGTGATGCGGGCCATGCAGAGCACAGTCACCCAAATGGATGAGACTGATCCCAGGAAGTCACAGAACTGAAGAGTGTCATAATCCATGATACACATCACAGACACACCTGGCTGGTCACACGCATGATAAAACTACAGACAGACACAGACAGAGGAGACAAACAGTCAATCAACGACAGACAGAGAGAGAGGAAACAGAGTCAATCATAAACAGACAGACAGAACCAGAGTCAATCAGGAAGACAGACAGACAGACAGACACACAGGTAAATGATGATTAGTGAGGACATTCTGTATAGTATAATAATCCATGGTAAATCATGACTAGTGGGGACATTCTGTATAGTATAATAACCCATGATAAATCATGACTAGTGGGGACATTCTGTATAGTATAATAACCCATGGTAAATCATGACTAGTGAGGACATTCTGTATAATATAATAATCCATGGTAAATCATGACTAGTGAGGACATTCTGTATAGTATAATAACCCATGGTAAATCATGACTAGTGAGGAAATTCTGTATAGTATAATAACCCATGGTAAATCATGACTAGTGAGGACATTCTGTATAGTATAATAACCCATGGTAAATCATGACTAGTGAGGACGTTCTGTATAGTATAATAACCCATGGTAAATCATGACTAGTGGGGACATTCTGTACAGTATAATAACCCATGGTAAATCATGACTAGTGGGGACATTCTGTATAGTATAATAACCCATGGTAAATCATGACCAGTGAGGACATTTGCGTTTCTCGTTTATGTGAATTGCTTTTTTAGGATTGAGGATACATTGAGGTTTAGTATTAGAATTAGGGTTAGGCATTAAGTGTTAGGTTTATGAGTTATGGTTGGATGGGGTTTTGGGAGTAAGGTTCGGTGTGTGTGCATTACCGTTGAGAAGAACATGGTGAAAAGGTAGACAGAGGCCTCTGTGATGTAAAGGCGTCGGACAGCGATGACGATGGGTGGGATGAAGAACAGGTTGCTGATAGTGAGAAGCAGCACTGCGGTCAGCTGGCGACTGTATGATTGAGCCGTGATGTCATCAGTACAGCCCCACCCACTCCAACCTACACACACGTTGTTTCCACATGACACATGTCGTATGTTCCCACACGACACATGTCGTATGTTCCCACACGACACATGTCGTATGTTCCCACACGACACATGTCGTATGTTCCCACACGACACATGTCGTATGTTCCCACACGACAAATGTCGTATGTTCCCACACGACAAATGTCGTATGTTCCCACACGACATGTCGTATGTTCCCACACGACATGTCGTATGTTCCCACATGACACAGTGCATGTGTGTGGTTCTACACTACAAGCCGTGGTCTAAATTAACACCCTGACACACCTGAAAGGTAATGTTGTCAGTTACAGATTAACACCCTGACACACCTGAAAGGTAATGTTGTCAGTTACAGATTAACACCCTGACACTCCTGAAAGGTAATGTTGTCAGTTACAGATTAACACCCTGACACTCCTGAAAGGTAATGTTGTCAGTTACAGATTAACACCCTGACACTCCTGAAAGGTAATGTTGTCAGTTACAGATTAACACCCTGACACTCCTGAAAGGTAATGTTGTCAGTT
>JACXGI010019443.1:0-12129 GCA_016801175.1 Esox masquinongy
ATACCCTAGGTTAGATGACCCCCTGTTAAATACCCTAGGTTAGATGACCCCCTGTTATATACCCTAGGTTAGATGACCCCGTTATATACCCTAGGTTAGATGACCCACTGTTATATACCCTAGGTTAGACGACCCACTGTTATATACCCTAGGTTAGATGACCCTCTGTTAAATACACTAGGTTAGATGACCCCCTGTTAAATACCCTAGGTTAGATGACCCCCTGTTATATACATTAGGTTAGATGCGAGCGGGTGCCACCCCTGTATTTCTGTAGCATTAGACAGTTTGCTAGGTATTAGAGTTCTTGTTGAGAGGCAGGGACAGAGGTGCAGGGAAGTGTAGGGTCTTGGTTTTCTTTATTTCTTTGATTGGACCCCATTCGCCCAGCCCTTCTCCCTCATTCCCTGTTTAATGGTTGTCCGCTGTCTACCCTTTGTATGTTGCTGTTTGTGCAATCTACGGTGTTTAGTAAATCTCCCCGTAAGGGTTCGGTGTCTGGTCCAGCAGCCCTCTGCACACATCATTTTTTACACCAGTGAGTGTTCAGGCACAGGTGGTCATACCCTAGGAGGTGGAGCGTAACACGCTTTTGCAAAAAATATAATAGTGTTTTTAAGGGAAATTAAACAAAGAATACACCCAAAAGTGAATGTAAACACTTCTGCAAAAAACATAATGATGCATTGTCAAGGAAAAATAAAACGAAAGTAAAATTATACCACTTACAATTACATGTCTTGATAGGAAAGTCCTGTACCTCGGGCATATATTTAAAATGTCTGACCCAGTAAATCCTGCTCAACATGGCACGCAATAGTCCAACAAGAGTCAATTAATTTGCAGGTCAAAGGATAACATCACTGCATAGAAAACGTAATAAACTCTGTAAACCATAAAAGACCCAAATACCATGAGGAGGTGGTCAGTCTGTCGAGTCAGTCTTGTAGTGTGGGAGTAAAGGTTGCCCCTTTGAATATTACTGAGTGCACAGGTAGAAAAATTAGTGCCGGAGAATCTATGACCTATGTGATAATTTAATATCTAATAATTTGACATTGTTTGTGAACATACACAAATAAAAATGACCATAATATGGTGGAAGTTCTTAGAAAAGTTAGCTACTCTTTTGTCACAGAACAAACATTTAAAAGGTCACGTGTTTCACAGCCTACGTGAATCAGTCAAGTCCAGAAAACAAGGGAAGGTGTAGCAACCTGGAACTCAGGGATGAATCAGTCTGGTCACTTAGATTTACGTATGTGTATGCGCCTATATCAGTTATTATAAGCGCCCATAAGATGTAGGTTGTTTAACACGAACCATACAGTAAAATGGCTTGTGTTCCTGGGTCTAACAGAAAGTTAATTATGCCCAACGACTCAGGGATGACTGGTCGATGGCCTATGTTCCTGGGCCTAACCAGACTGCTTTAAAATCCAGGACTCATGGAAAACTGGTAGTCTGGTCGCTTAGACTTGTGTGTAAATATCAGTAGCCCTACAAACTTGAGTATGAAGATGAACAAGGAATGCCATAGTAATCTATATTCTAAAGTAATACAATTTATTCTAATCAAGTAATAGTTACAATACAAAATGTAGTTACATACCAACATGATTCAATGTCCTCGAAACTACTCTAAAAGTCTACTAAGTATACCATAAGTATTTAAGACACTATAGCACAAAGGTGTGCTAGGAGCATCCATTAACGATAGACTCCAAGAACTAAGCAAAACTTCACTATTCATCCCACCCAGACAGGCTGATTCCAAACTCCCCCATTGCATCTATAATAGGATCACCTCACCTTGGCTAAAACAATTAAAACAAAGAAACCGGCAGTCACACATTTACATATATTCAATTAGCACAGTCCAAAGCTCGACACTTGGTCTTGCAGCATTCTTCATCCAGTAAACATATACCTGTAACAAACAATACAAAACATGTACAGCATTGAAACCTTTTGGAGAGTTCATCCCTTTATGGGACACACATTAGAAGACAAAACATCAGTGCAGTTAATCCAACAAAAGTCATATTCCTACTTTGATGATTTGTCCATCCCCACACCTGGTTTCCTGAGCAGGGCTACCTTGGCCCCCACCATGTATGTCCGTTCCATTCAGGAAGCAAATAGGCCCATTGGTGTGAGATTAGGATGTCCCACTGAGTTGAGACGCCAGACAACACGGCACCTTCACAAACCTTCCAAAACAATTATTTTATTACACTACAATCTCGTTTGTGCTCCATGGATTTCCTGAGCAAAAAACAAGAGGCTACCTGCTGAAAGTAGTGCATCGCGCTAGGTACTAGTCCGTTCATAGCACGCTGTGATGGGTAGTGACTGAGCTGACGGATTTTGGAGTAAGCTGGGAGGTCTGGAGTTATCTTATGGTGCAGAGCAACATCAAGAGGTCCCCTAAGAGGCCAGGCAAGATTCAACTCTGTGGGAGTGACACCAGTTGATTCATGTACTGCTGAATTGAGTACAAAATTGAATTCATGCAGATATTTGTCCCAGGATTTATGGTTGTTGCCTACATAGGAGGAAATCATGACCTTTGATTTAGCAGGACCACCAAATGCCTATGGAATTGGCATTTGAGTTTGTAATTAAAATTAAACTGCCATTTTGAAAGCCCTAACGTCACACTATAAATTGCTAGAAGTTCTTGCAAGCCCGGTATGTCCGTATCTGCTTTTGTAGCTGAGCTACGAGCACTTTCAGAGTTTGGCAGGTTTAGAGACACTGAATTACCGATTGCGAGACAGACTAGTATGTGGGATTAACGATGAACACATACAACGCTGCTTGCTGTTGGAATCTACAGTACATTGGATAATAAAAAAGCACTGAACATCGCGCAAGGAATGGAAATTGCTGCAAAGTATACTTGCGACCTACAGGCTGCGAGCGGCTCCTCATAGGAAAGCACAGGTACTGTACATGCGGTTTCATACAGCAAATCAGGAAGACAGGCGAATTATTCAGAGAACCAGCGCCAGCTGCCATGTTATAGATGCAGGGCTAAACACTCACCGGATGTCTGTCATTTTAAAGAAGCTGAATGTTACTCCTGTAAAAAACGGGAACATGTTGCCAGAGTCTGCCTTAGTAAAAAGAAAGATGCAATAAAACAGCCTTGGGAAGGAGAAGTCTATGCACATCATCGAGGAGGAAAGTGAAGTGTACACCATGTTCAATGTAAGAAGGTAAGTGATGGAGGGAAAAACCCATCAAGGTAGACCTTATTGTGAATGAGAAAAAAATCACCATGGAGGTTGATACTGGGGCTTCAGTATCAATACTTAATGAATCTACTTACAGAAAAAACTGGCCTTTGGATTACATACCAGTGCTTAACATGTCAGAGGTGGTTCTTCACACCTATATAGGGGAGCTACTTTTACCCCTTACGGTAGTAAAAGGGGAAGGCCCCAGTTTCCTGGGTCTGGATTGGTTAAAAAAGCTGAAATTAAACTGGGCCGAGCTATTTCGGACACAAGCTCCAAGGTACTGAACACTGAGAAGCATAGTGAACTCTTTCAGAGTGGGTTGGGCACCCTCAGAGGAACAACAGGAACAAATTAATGTAGATCCAGAAGCCAGGCCACGGTTTTTCAAGCCAAGACTTGTTCCGTACGCAATGAAAGACAAAGCGTATCAAGAACTGGATCGGTGGATAGCTGAAGAGTTTATTGAACCAGTGCAGTTTGCAGATTGGGCAGCCCCAATAGTGCCAATACTACAATCACAAGGCGTGGTACATATATGTGGGGACTACAAGGTCATAGCTAACCAGGTGGCAAAGATGGATCCATACTCCATTACGAGGATTGAAGACCTGTGTGCTACTCTCTCAGGAGGCCAGACATTCACAGAAATATATCTAAGCAACACTGACCTGCAGATCCTACTGGACGAAGAATCCAGACCATATGTGACCATTAACACACATCAAGGTCTGTTCTGCTACAACCACATGCCACTTGGAGTGTCTGCAGCATTGGGCATTTTTTAAAGAATTATGGATGAAAATAGATAAGTGCATTTTTCAGGCTCCCGACATCACCTATTTGGGACATAAAATAGATGCAGCTGGTGAGAGCCATATCGCAAAACCCCAGCTCCAAAGTCTGTCACAGAGCAGAAATCATTTCTAGGACTACTCAACTATTATGGTCGTTTTCTGCATCATGCTCCTTGGCACCAGCGAAAAAAAAGTATTCCCAACTGGAGAAGGGCTGGCGGTTATGTTTGGTGTAAAGAGGTTTCATTCGTATCTGCTGGGTGGACATTTTACAGACTACGGGACAGCTTCTTTCCACAGGCTGTAAGGCTGCTCAACTCGGGAACCCATCTTCCCTTCCATCCATAGTCCCATGCACACCTGTCACTTCATATCATGCACACCTGTCACTTTTACATTGCACTACATTTGTATAGTTGTAGTTATTATTATTGATGTTTGTTTTTGTATAGTGTTGTTACTGATTGATTGTGTTATCATTTTTTTTTAATTTTTATAATTACTGTTACTTTTTAATTTTTAACTGCACTGTCGGGAGTAGGAAAACCAAGTATTTCATTGCCGTAACTTGTTATTGCAAATGACAAATAAACCTTTTGAACTTTTATAATAAACTCAGATCACAAGCCCCTCCAAAACTTGTTTTATTAAATTAAACCAGTTCCCCCAGTGGCCTCAGCTAGAATTCAGCGCTGGTCCCTAACATTGGCTGCATATAATTACAGTTTCCGGGGGAGGAGCTTGGCAGCGTGGACGCACTCAGCAGACTGCCCTTACCAGAAAGCCCAACTCAAGTGCCGATGCCAGCCGAAACAGTTCTACTAATGGAATGGCTCTCAACGGCTCCATTAAATGCAAAACAAGTAAGCCTAGCAACTGAAAGAGACCCGGTACTATCGAAGGTACTCAGGATGGTAACAAACGGTTGGGCAGGGTTGCCATTTGGCGAAACTAGACTCTATTTTGGCAGGAAACAAGAACTGAGCGTCTCATATGGGATGCGCGTGTCATTATCCCACCTACCATGAGAACACAAGTTATCCATTTGTTACACAGGCACACCCAGGTATAGTATGCATGGAAAAGGGGAATACTGAGTACAAACTGATCAGATTCCTTTTCAAGTACAGGGTTACCCCCCACGCCACCACAGGTAAATCACCAGCGGAGCTCCTGATGGGACGAAAACTTTGCACCCACCTGGACTTACTATATCCAGACGAGAGAACCAGGGTCAAGACGAAACAGGAGCAACAGAAAGCAAATCATGATATACATGCCCACCAATGGTCCTTTAAGGTGGGGGACACAGCGTGTTGATCACAATTTTGGCACCGGGCCACAATGGTTGCCAGGCATCATAATAAAACAGACAGGTCCAGTGTCGTACGTTGTACATTTGCAAGATGGCAAAGCCTGCCGGAGACACGTGGACCACATCCGTAAATTTTTTTCGAAAACACCTCCCAGAAGTAGAGGACACAGTTGCTGACCAGCCCAGTGTAGTCTAGGAAGGATCAGAAAACACTAAAAACAGGGGAGTAGTGTCAAAAGCTTGGAGCAGCAGGACATGGCAACAGATTACACTGTCACTTTGCGCCCCTCTAGTCGGATTCTGAAGCCTTGTGTAATGATGGACTGAAAAAAAAAAAAGAAAAAAGAAATAATACATATAAATAGTTAAGGATATATATAAATAGTTCATTACCTGGAGGAACAGGGAAGTCTACCCCTGTCCTCACGCACAGATTACTAGTTTTTTCTTCTTGGGTTTAGAAATAATAACAACTGGCAAAAAGAATGTCATGTAGATGGATGACCTTGTTCAATGTTATTAAAACAGAGTGCTGAACTATTCGGTCTTGATGTGTGAGTATTTTAAGAGAGAAAAACAAAATCACATACAAACCCTATCATCTCTCTTTGAATTTTCTCAGCTTATTTTACTGAAGAATAAGATTCTACAAATGTATTAGGCAAAATAATTATTCACAAAAAGCCCATGTGGAAAAGAGTATTACATGAAACCTGAAGCAGAAGCAGGCATTGAACCGAAACGGAAGGCCTGGTGGAGGCAGACGTGCTGGAGGAAGCAAATGGTGACTGTAATACACCCTTGTTCCCACTCTTAAAAGCAGATAAGAAAAAGGGGAGGTTGGTCCACGATTTACGACACATTAATGAAATTGTGCAGGACTGTTAAGCAAATCCCCACACAGTGTTAACCAATGTCCTGCCAGAGTTTTTCAGTGTGATCGGTTTATGTGCCACCTTCTTCTGTGTTCCCTTAGAGGAGGAGTGTAGACATCTGTTCGTATTTACTTACGGGGGAAAACAATACCGATATACACGACAACCTCAGGGGTTTAAACACTCCCCACATTTTCAACCAGGTCCTGAAGGCAGATTTGGAGGGACTGGTCTTGGAAGGAATGATTTACTGATATGTGCTCCCACGTTGGAGCAATGTCAAGCATTGAAGTGTTGCAGAAATTAGCAGAGGGGGGTCACAGGGTGTCACCCTGTGAACCATTTCTTCTGCCCTGGGTACACCAGACTACACTAAACCATTTCTTCTGCCCTGGGTACGCCAGACTATACTAAACAATTTCTCCTGCCCTAGGTACGCCAGACTACACTAAACCATTTCTCCTGCCCTAGGTACGCCAGACTACACTAAACCATTTCTCCTGCCCTAGGTACACCAGACTACACTAAACCATTTCTTCTGCCCTAGGTACACCAGACTACACTAAACCATTTCTCCTGCCCTGGGTACACCAGACTACACTAAACCATTTCTTCTGCACTGGGTACACCAGACTACACTAAACCATTTCTTCTGCCCTGGGTACGCCAGACTATACTAAACAATTTCTCCTGCCCTAGGTACGCCAGACTACACTAAACCATTTCTCCTCCCCTAGGTACGCCAGACTACACTAAACCATTTCTCCTGCCCTAGGTACACCAGACTACACTAAACCATTTCTTCTGCCCTAGGTACACCAGACTACACTAAACCATTTCTTCTGCCGTGGGTACACCAGGCTACACTAAACCATTTCTTCTGCCCTGGGTACACCAGAATACACTAAACTATTTCTTCTGCCCTGGGTACATCAAATTACACTAAACCATTTATGCTGTATGTTGCTAACAGGGCTGAGGGATATGCTACAGCAGTATTGATGCAGGATACATGTAGTGGAAGGAAAATGTGTCATCTGTTTGGAGCTGTCTGGAAACAAAGGGGTTCTAGGAAAACAGATGGAAGTCCTATTCTACAACATGATCATATCCAGGACCTCATGGTGTCGCTATTGCTCCCACGACAGGTAGCTATTGTTAAATGTCAAGCGCACAAGAAAGGCAATAACTACATTATCCAGGGCAATACCCCTGCCAAGTTAGCATCAAAGTGTCATCCTGTAATTTTAGCACCAATGATACTGGTGGGAGCAGCCCCTGATATGGATGATGTCATCAGGATGCAAGCAAGAGTGATTGTGTATGAGCAGAATGTGTGGCTGCAGCTGGGTGCTACGAGAGATGACAGGGGCTTGTGGAGAGCCAACACAGGGCTGTTGGTGGCACCTACTGCTCCACTTAGGATGTTAATCACTAATGTGCATGGTTTTGACCATTGCAGGAGGGGGGAGATTATGAGAAAGGTCAGAGAGCAGATTTTCTGGTCACCATACTTGCAGGCTACGGTGGACACAGCTCTCCCAGACTGTAAGGTGTTTTCAAAAAACACACAAGGAAGGGAATTGTGATGCCATTGGGCCACATTCCGAAACCAGAAGGGCCTTCAGACATTTAGTTATGGACTATGTGGGTATGATAAGACATTTAGTCATGGACTATGTGGATATGATAAGACATTTAGTCATGTATTATGTGAATATGATAAGACATTTAGTCATGGACTATGTGGATATGATAAGACATTTAGTCATGGACTATGTGGATATGATAAGACATTTAGTCATGGACTATGTGGATATGATAAGACATGTAGTCATGTATTATGTGGATATGATAAGACATTTAGTCATAGACTATGTGGATATGATAAGACATTTAGTCATGGACTATGTGGATATGATAAGACATTTAGTCATGGACTATGTGGATACGATAAGACATTTAGTCATGCATTATGTGGATATGATAAGACCTATCCATGGAAAACGGTACATGCTGGTGGTGATTGACAGGTTCAGTAGATGGATAGAAGCGATCCCCTCAAAGGACCAGGGAGCAGGAACAGTGATAAAGTTCCTAACGAGGGAGGTGATGCATAGGTTTGGCATACCGTCAGAAATCAGTTCTGACAACAGGTCAGATTTATTCAAAGAACAGGGAAGCAGGTGGTTGAACACCTCAACATCAAACAGAGTCTGGGATGTGTTTATCAACCTCAGGCCCAGGGCATGGTGGAGAGCATGCGGCACATTGAAAGCCAAGATCAATAAGATCTGTGCCAGTACAGGATTGAACTGGGTTGATGCATTATCTTTGGCGCTAATGAGCTGTCGCATGGAAGCAAATAGGACCAAGCATTTAACACTGCATGAAATGCTTACGAGTCGACCCATGCCTGTGCTTCGAAGACCTCATGGAGGGCCTCCTTTGAAACAGTTGGAGTTGGAGTTTAGGGAGTACATCAGACAACTAACTACTATACATGAGCTTATCTACAAACAGGAAGGCGCACAAGTGTCAGAGCCAGAGGACGATCAGCCCAGAGCACCCCGAACAGTGGTTCCAGGAGACCAGGTCTACATCAGGGTCTTCAGGAGGAGGTGGAACGAGCCAAGGTGAGACGGCCTCTTCAAGGTGATCCAAGCCACACCGACATCAGTACAGGTAGAGGGCAGCGACACCAGGTATCACCTCAACCACTGAACCAAGGTTCCATGTGGAGCAGGCCAGCATGAGGAGGGTGAGGATGCTGATGTTCCAGGTGAGTACAAAGAGCAAGAGGGGGATGGATTGGCACCCCTAGCGACCGAGGAATCGGCATCTTTGTTGGAGGAACCAATGTCCCCTGTAGAAGGGACGTCGGGCTTGGGAATGGAGACTGATGGCGGTCAGCCTGCTGTTGACCATCTTAGGGCTGTGGCTGATGCTACCGATCCAAGGAGAGATGAGACAGGAGACGGTGAAGATCTCTCAGTTGGTGACTCCACAGGGCCGGGGAGCCCAGGAGGAGCCTCTACAGGTGAAACCTAAGGGGGGCCAGACTGTCCTGTTATCAGTAGGGAAGAGTTCCCTACCGCCAACCCCACCAACTTGGCCTTTGACTGACATTTCAGAACCACCCACTGACCTTAGTAACTCAGACACCGACCAGGACAGGAGGAATGAGGTACTTTATGCACAGCAACACTGGTAGCAGGGATAATGCCTTATCACAGGGATAATGCCTGATCACAGGGATGATGCCTTATCACAGGGATAATGCCTGATCACAGGGATGATGCCTTATCACAGGGATAATGCCTGATCACAGGATGATGCCTTATCACAGGGATGATGCCTGATCACAGGGATAAGGATTGCAGTTTACATCAGTGCCGATCATCTTGGAGATAGGAATCAGACCATTTGGCTAGGGAGAGTAGAAGGAGAACAATGGCAATGGAGCATTGTGGGTCATAGTGAGAAAGGTGAGTGTGGCCCGCAGGACAGAGAGGAAGTACAAAGTGAGAAGTATCTGGTTAAATGTAGGCAGAGAAAGTGTAATGTCAAAACAGCACCTGATGTAACTAAAACGCAAGCCAGAAAATTGTTTGAGACAGAAAACCCCTCAGTGTCCGTGAGAGAGACAGGCTGGGAAGAAAGGAAGGGAGAAACATGGGGACGAGTGTGGGACAGAGAGCATAGCAGTGCAGTGCAGAGTTCGGGCAGAAAATTCAACTGAGGGGGCTTAGCCCCCATCTTGCCCCCTCGTGGCGCTGGGCCCTGATGCGAGGGATTTTTATAAGAATGCATTATACTTTGACACTTTATGAATATATCAATATGTAAACCACATACACAGATAATCAGTATGGTAAACAGTATAATCATCAATGTATAATGTGTACGTCTTGTATTGAAATAATCATGAAAGTATCAGCAGAATACCATCATGTGGCTTAAAGTTAATGGACCTAACGGATATATTACTTTGGTGTAAAAGTGTCCTGAACTTGAACCCCCAGTGTTTGATGATTAAATGGTTTGGAGGACGGACCCCAAAAAGTTGTGGAACAAAGGTAAAACACGCGCAAGGATTAACATAAAGGGATGGTCAGAAGATGTCCTGTCAGATGCTACTGTATAAAAGTCATGTTAAAAGCAATAGTCTAAACTCCCTAGCTTTCATATTTAACACAGAGATCAGGGGTCGTTAATTAAGAATTATTTGAATGCTTTGAAGGTTAACTTACAGGATCAATAACTAACAAAATCCTTAATTGTCTGATCTGGTTACAACCTATAGAAACAAGTGTGTAGTTGCCAATTTAAAAGTCCCAAAATGTTACCTATTGTTATTTTGGCATGGTTACATGTTGAATGCAGGCACAAATAGTCAAAATTGTATATCAATTTTATATAATTTCATAGATCTTGGGTCAGGGCAAAGATAGAGGTAAGCTGCCTTACCCATTACTTCATATGTAGCCCCCAGTTGACATATCTAAAGCACAAGTATCAACTTAGGGTTAAGAGAGGTCTCTAAGAGGCCCTACTGGGATGTAAAGGCATGATTATCTGAAAACATTCAAATGATATAGTTGACATTTACACCTCACGTGATGTGTCACAGCATGTCCTTAATCATTTAACAATATCCAGCTGGAATTATACAGTTAAGATATTGTTTTAATTCATTTTGTAAAATAGGGTTACGGTTGACTCTATTTGGACGTAATAAACGGAGCTACTCGCCCCTGAACACCCGAAGCTAAGTACCATTATTATGCCTTATCACTGTAATTGTTGTAGCTACAACACGGATGAGAACTATCGTCTTCAGGTAAAGATAGCAGAGTTAGAAGCTCGGCTTCAGACGCAAATGTCAGGCAAGGATTATGTTAGTGTAGAAATGGAAAAAACTGCGTCTGTGCCACCAGGAAGAAACAACAGTATTGTTAGCCCCCCGGCACAGCTCCTGCAGCCGGGCAAGAACTTTCTCTTGGTCACTGGGGAAAAAAATGCCGTCCACCAGTTAATCCTGTGTCGCTGCTAGAGCCGACTGAGATTTTCAACAGGTTTTCCCCACTGGAGTCGGAGTCAAGGCCCGAGCCGTCTTCGGAGGGGAATGATCGGCAGGCATTTGTACCGGTGGCCTGGAAAAACTGAAAACTTTAGTCATCGGCGATTCCATTACCCGCAGTATTAGACTAAAGAATCAGCCGGCGATCGTACACTGTTTACCGGGGGGCAGAGCCACCGACGTAGCCGCAAATCTGGGGTTGGTGCTAGCGAAGTTTAAAACTGGCAAGCATAGAGAGTACAGAGATATTGTTATTCACGTTGGCACCAACGACGTTAGGATGAAACAGTCAGAGGTTACGAAGCAGAACATAGCATCAGTGTGTAAACTAGCTAGAAAGATGCGTCGGCATCGAGTAATTGTCTCTGGCCCCCTCCCAGCTAGGGGTAGTGAGGAGCTCTACAGCAGACTTGCGCAACTCAATCGCTGGCTGAAAACGGAGTTCTGCCCGTCGCAGGAGGTAGAGTTTGTAGATAACTGGCTCTCTTTTTGGGACTCTCCCAGAAATAGGGCCAGGCTTGATCTGCTGAAGAGCGACAGACTCCATCCTAGCTGGAGTGGTGCTCTTCTTTTATCTAGGAACATTGACAGGTGTCTTACTCCTGTAGCCTCAACATGAGAAAGGGTGCAGGTCAGGCCGCAGGCTGTTAGCCAGCCTGCTAGCATAGATGAGTCTGTCGATAGCATAGCCAGATGAGTTAGTACAGTTTTACCTATTGCAACTTGTTCCAGGCTGAGTTAAAAAGTTAAACAAGGTAGTGCTAACAATAGCAACCTTATTAAGATAAAGCCTTCCTCTACCTCGGTCACAAAT
>JACXGI010019444.1:0-12128 GCA_016801175.1 Esox masquinongy
TAGGGAGGCGACCCTCTCATCCACCGGGGTAAACTCCAACATAGCGGCACTCAGCCGGGGGCTTGTGAGTATACCAACCCCCGCCCGGCGCCTCACACCCTGGGGAACTCCAGAGAAGAATAGAGTCCATCCCCTATCCAGGAGTACGGTTCCAGAACCGAGACTGTGCGTGGATGTAAGCCCCACCAGATCTAACCGACAGCGCTCCATCTCCCCTACAAGTTCCGGCTCCTTCCCCCACAGAGAGGTGACGTTCCACGTCCCCAGAGCCAGCCCCGGCCGCCCGGGTCTGGTCCGTCGAGGCCCCTGGCCTTCACTGCCACCCATATAGCAGCGCACCCGACCAAAGCGGTTCCTCCCATGAGTGGTGAGCCCATAGGATGGAGAGGGGGGTGCCACGTTGCTTTTTCGGGAAATGCCCGACCGGGCTCCGTGGCAAACCCGGCCACCAGGCGCTCGCCTGCGAGCCCTCCCTCTGGGCCTGGCTCCAGACGGGGGCCCCGGGCTTCCTCCGGGCAGGGTAACTCCTCCTCTTCCTCTGTTGTGCATTGGTTTATCTTTGAACCATTCTTAGTCTGGCTTCTCCCCCGAGACCACTTTGCCATGGGAAACCCTACCAGGAGCACTAAGGCCCAGACAACACAGCTCTCAGGTTCACAGGAACACACAAACCTCTCCACCACGGTAAGGTGATGGCTCTCGGAGAGGGCCATTGCCAAACACCAAGTACCTAAATTAGGATACAATTATGAGTCATTACCAAACTGTTACTTAAACATTAAACTGTTGGTTACTTTAAAACTAACCTTCATCTGGGTGATCACAGGGATATGTGAATATTTGATCTGTTAACTGGATGCATATGTCAGATTTATCGCAGGACTTGTTAGGCAGAGAAAAGCTGCTATCAAACATTGTCTATTTAATCAACTGAATCAGTGTACTGGTGAAGGGATAGATCAAATAGGCCGATAGATGGAAGGTTTGCGAAGTGATTTCATGCTCCGTTGTAAATGTATTTTTAGTATTTTTCAAATACAAAATACAGTTTATTTTGATACATGGTGTGTATTTTGTAGTTTATTTTTATACACTTACATTAATTTTATTTGGTATCTTATTTTAAAATACATTTTAATGTATCTTTGCCCATCTCTGTATACTGTGTTGTAGAAATTTACTGAGCTGATGTATTGATTAATTATAACATTGTATATGAGAGTGAAAAATCAAGGACTGTGTTGATAGCGCACTGAGTTCATGTATTTAGACAGTTGGAGAATGCAACATGTGCTAATACAGAGCTAAACTAATCAAAGGAACAAGCCTAGGCTGATTGAAACCGTATACATGTTTTGCTCAAAGGTCAGCTATTTTGTAAGATGTCACACCTTCTTGTCTATATATAGAAAGAGGTGTTTCTGAGCTGCGCCTCAGAGACATTTCACTGGTAAATTTGTTGCTATGATTTCTCTCTCCTTGAAAGTTTAAAGTGTTATTGAGTTTAAAATTATTTTGATCATTACCTTAACTGCCTTATAGAGTTCTGACTTTAGATTTCTATTACAATTGTCTATTTCAAAGAATACAATTTATTCCAATCAAATAATAAAATTACAATACCAAACGGTTACATGCCAGCAATATTCAACATCCTCACAAATCATTTCCAAATCTACTAATTATACTATAAGTTTCTAAAACACACTATATCACGAGAATATGTTCACAAGACTCCTAACTTGTTTAATGACATGACGTGTAGGGAGGTCTCTTCAATGAGAACAAACTCAAATCACTGATTGAGATATGGCTATTTATCCTAACAGCAGACATATCTAAAACATTCCCCCAAATAATCATTAGCATTACTTTGGCAAACACAATAAACAGAAAAGACAGACATTACAGAATGGATTGGGCGTTGCTGCCTGTTGTTGTCAGTCGTGCAACATGTTACTACGTTCTTGTGAAGTTTGATTCATAACCCGTACAGTACAGTAAAGCATATCAGACTATTCATCCCTTTAAGGGGAACCAGGGAAATCCAAACACTACAGATAACTGTCCACAATATCATTCATGTAGTTACATTTACTCAGGTTCACACCTGGGCCCTCGTATCAATCTTGTGTAAATTTCTAACTAAATTCTGGGTTATGTGGAAATCCTACAATCGTGTGCACAAAAGTATTGGGATATATCAAACTGGCATACGCAACACATGCAAGCTTCCACTGATAAATCCGAGCCATACTACTGTGTATCTGGATGAGCTTACAGTGATCGCCAAATGACCGCCTACAATTACCCATACAGATAGGTCTGGAAGTAATTGGACACTGAGTTTTGTTATTTTGGCTGCTTACCAATTATATTCAAGTGAGTTAAATAATGAATATGGGCTTAAAGTTCAGTCTCTCAGCTTTAATTTGAGGGTATTACAGCTCTTTAATATGTAGATCCCTCTTTTTCAAGGGACCAAAAGTAATTGGACAATTGACTCAAAAGCTTTTTCATGGACAGGTGTGGGCTATTCCTTCATTATTTCTTAATCAATTATGCAGGTAAAAGGTCCGGAGTTGATTCCAGGTCTGGCATTCGCATTTGGAAGCTGTTGCTGTGAACCCACAACATGCGGTCAAAGGAGCTCTCAATGCAAGTGAAAAGGGCCATCCTTAGGCTGCAAAAAAAAGAAAATCCATCAGGGAGATAGCTGGAACATTAGGAGTGGCCAAATCAACAGTTTGGTACATTATGAGAAAAAAAGAATGCACTGGTGAGCTCTGCAACACAAAAAGGCCTGGACGTCCACAGAAGACAACAGTCGTGGATGATCGTAGGATCCTTTCCATGGTAAAGAAAAACCCCTTCACAACATCCAGCCAAGTGAAGAACACTCTCCAGGAGGTAGGCATATCGTTATCCAAGTCTACCATAAAGCGAAGACTTCACAAGAGCAAACACAGAGGGTTCACCACAAGGTGCAAACCATTCATAAGCCTCAGGAATAGAAAGGCCAGATTAGACTTTGCCAAAAAAACATCTAAAAAAGCCAGCCCAGTTCTGGAACAGCATTCTTTGGACAGATGAAACTAAGATCAACCTGTACCAGAATGATGGGAAGAAAAAAGTATGGAGAAGGCTTGGAATGGCTCATGATGTGGTATGGATCCGAACCATACCACATCATCTGTAAAACACGGTGGAGGCAGTGTGATGGCATGGCCATGCATGGCTTCCAATGGCACTGGGTCACTAGTGTTTATTGATGATGTGACAGAAAGTAGCAGTGTATAGGGATATATTGTCTGTCAGATTCAGCGAAGTTGATTGGATGGCGTTTTACTTTACAGATGGACAATGACCCAAAACATACTGCGAAAGCAACCCAGGCGTTTTTGAAGGCAAAGAAGTGGAATATTCTGCAATGGCCGAGTCAATCACCTGATCTCAACCCGATTGAGCATGCATTTCACTTGCTGAAGACAAAGCTTAAGGCAGAGAGACCCAAGAACAAACAACAACTGAAGAAAGCTGCAGTAAATACCTGGCAAAGCACCACAAAAGAGGAAACCCAGCATTTAAGAATGTCCATGCGTTCCAGGCTTCAAGCAGTCAATGCCTGCAAAGGATTAACCAGAAAAGGAACCAGGCAAGCCTAGTTCAGCCGGCCCGCAATTAAAATTAATAAACACTGTTGGCCTCACCGGATTTGAACCTAGGTCTCCTGCATGAGAGGCACTATCTTTAACCACTATGTCACAGCACTATATGCTTGCCCACTGGCTAGACACCATTAAGCATTGTGTTAAACTGACTAACGTTTCTTACTAATTTTACCTCCACCACAATGAACTGTATGGCTTTTGCCAATGGCCGTTTTAACAGCTTATTAGCCAGTAATAGGCTTACTGGTATCTACTAACTTCCTAGGAATCGTCATGAGAATTGAGCAGTTGCTAGCGAGACTGAAGATGAACTTTTCCATGCCAGAAACAGTCGCAATATAACCGTAAACTGTTTTATTTCAGGCTTACTATAATGTAGATACTGAAGGTTATTGCCAGCGAAGTTTTCGTCTATACGGAATAATTCATAATGCATACTTTGTTTTGACTGTGAGGAGATACGAATGCGGGACCTATAGTTTGCAGGTCCGCTTCTCTAACCACTACACTATTTAACAAGGGGTACTCAGTCAGTCAGTCACATAATACGGTAGATGTACTGTTTAAAGTAATTGACGGAATGAAACAGTATGACTCCGTTAGATTGGAACTATTTCCTGACAATGTCGGTGTGTTAGAGTGTGACTGCGACTGTGCACTGTTCAACTGACGTACAACCCTGAAGCCCTGCCTTAAGCTAACACTGTCCTCAACACAGCATAAAAAACAGACAGTCTGCCTGTGAGTATCAAGCAGCCGGTAGACTTTACGAAACATGTCTCAAGAATACAACAAACCAGAGTTTGAAGAACCCAAGGCTGTTGACTGGCTGCGTGACGCCTTGGATGACAACGCTGAACCCTGCTATGGTACCCCAGACCCTGACAGCTCGACTCCACCGTTATACCCACCAAGAAACTACCATTGGCTTGACCGGCTTGGCGCTCAGCTATGACCTCTTAATCTATCATACCTTTCAAATGCTGACAAGAGTTATCACAGAAAGGACAAAAGCCTTGCACCGCAGGCTTTAAAGATCATCAAAGCAACATTGGGTATGATCCTAGAAAACGTTTTTGCGGCTATTCTCCACATAGCATGCATCGGATGTGAAGTGGACCACCCGAGCCGTTGTTTTGAACCCATTATGATGACATTGTGGAGACAGTTTTAACACTGCAACTGAAACATGCTGGTCAAGGCTTTGAATGCATCTGGTTTTCAAGCACAGCTGACCAAAGTTCACGTGGCAGCTAAGAACTTTCTGCATGAACTCAAGTCGGAGCTGAACATCACACAGAGACTGAGTGAGAACAGGGATGTATACATGGATACATTTAATGAGGAAGCTGTATGTGACGCAGTAGCGTCTTGGTGTGACAAAAGCAAAGAGACTGCTGTCTAAGGATGGGTAACTTCAGTTGTCGTGTATTTCAGTTGTCGTGTATTACATGTATCTAAACAAATTCTATGTGGCTTTAACGATTAAACAGTTGATGCACAAAGCTATCAACAGTGCATTTGATGGTTTTGGACTTTTTAATAACCAAGACCATGTCAGTATAAAGCGTTTTAGAAATCTGAACAAGCATATGGAAACGGTCAGGAACACATCTGATGATTGGCCGCAATTGTTGTCAAACGGTATTGAAACAAATGCTCTAAAAAAATCATGTATAAACTTCTAACATTTACTGAGAAATAAAAGCGCTATCCGGGTAAAGCAAGCATTTGAAGACATTAAAAGAAGGAAGAACACCACAAAAAGTCCAAACGGACAAGGGGAAGGAATTTTTTAATTCACATTTTGAATTGTTAATGAAGAAGTACAACATAAAACATTTTGCTACAGGAAATTATGTCAAAGCGAGTATTGTTGAGAGATTTAATAAAACAATTAAATCACAATTGTGGCGGTATCTCACAGCTGCCAAAACTCATCGCTATGTTGAGGTTATTAAAGATTTAGTTCATGGTTACAACCATAGCTACCATCGGTCTATTAAGATGAAGCCTGTTGACGTTTGTGAAGAAAATTTTACAATGATGAGAAATGGTTATCAAAGTTACAAGTTCCAAGTTGGAGATACTGTGAGACTCTCAAAGTTGAGAGGGGCGTTTACCAAAGGCTATGAAAAATGGTACACAAATGAATATTTTACAATAACAGAATGCATTCCGCGGGATTACAATGGTGATGTGATAGTTGGGACATTTTATGAACAGGAATAATCGTGGCTGAGGATAAAACTTTTAAAGTGGAAGCAGTTCTGGATGAGAAAATACAGAAAGGGAAAAAAATTAGTTTTGTGAAATGACTTCTCAGGCTTGGTTGGCCTGAGAAATTCAACGGTTGGATAGCATCGGAACAACTCCTTGACCTACAAACTGGATAAAACACTAGGATTTGCAGGACCACGTCATTTACATTGACTGCGATCAGCATGGGTGACGGCGGTTTCTACATAACGCTGCCCAGTAACTCATCGAGATATGTCTATCCAAACAATTTGAGTTCGAGCTATACTACAGAATTTGGTAAAGGTATAGATTTGAAAGGTGATTGGGAAGTGTCTTTGATAGAATTCCAGTACCTGCATACATGGAAGACTTTTACATGGGGTGAAAACGCATTTGAAATACATGACTCGAAACACGACAAAACTTGTAAATATGAACTCAACTCCGGTTATTACAATGGCATGGGAAAACAAGTGGCAGAGATCAACATTTATATAAAACCACATGGTGTATGGGTTCCGCACACCCATCTTACCCCAAAGACTATTCATTGCCAATTTAGCCAAAGATCGCCTAGCACTGTTTCCAACTATGTTTTCCTTGTCAAACTGCACACCTTCCTTTTCATGATATTCACAAATATACTGTTCTTTAGCATCATCGTCAACCACTGATGGTGGGAAGCCACTAGTTTCTTGCTTGTGCTTCAGATATGTTCTCATGTAATCTGCAAAAAGATTATCTGATGTCCTGGTGAAATCCCAGACTTTGAATATTTTCACAATGCTATAACCTTTCTCAACAGCCTTAACACTAGAACCGCCAAAAGCCTACGCCAATTGGCGTTTGAGTTTGTAATTAAAATAAAACTGCCATTTTGAAAGCTACACCCTCCTCCTTCCATGACTTTTCTTAAACAGGCATATATTACATTGTTCCGTCGTCAGAATTCTAAACTGATAAACAGAAAAGTATTTAGAGACTATTTACCTGTTTTTTTACCCTGTTTTCCGACAGGAAATCCAACAACCCACGCCACTTAGCGTTGGTACCCAAATGGTACCCAGGTGCTAATCGCCCCTAACTGAATGCATGATGTTAACGGATGAATGCGCGGTACTCCCAGATGAATGAAAACTTAATTAGGCTATTATTGAAACATAATACAAATGATATAGGCTACTTATCACATGGGTTACCGTTTTTCAATAGGAGATTCATCTTATTGCGCAGGCTAATTCATCAAATATAAATCGGAAATGTAAATCTACATTATTTTAGGAGGGAAAGAGAAACTAAATCGCACACACATCCTATCGTCTCTCAGAATTTTCTCTGCTTATTTTACTGAAGATTAATATTCTACAAATGTATTAGGCTAAATAATTATTCACAAAACAAAAATCCTACGATATCTTGTCTTTTTCTAATAACTCCTTTTGGTTTTTCAATAACTTATGCATGTCACCTATAGAAAGATCTTATATGCCAATAATCTAGGAGCCTAGAGCTATGCATTGGCATTGAAATCAACTCGATAGCCCCACTACAACCCGTGGGAGAGACCTGCAAAGACGCGGCGTTCACAGCCTATTAATTTCGGACCTCGTTTTTTTCTAATGGCTTCTCTCGGGTTTTCAATAACTTATTCATGTCACCCATAGAAATATATTATATGCCAGTAATCTAGGTGCCTAGAGCTATGCATTGGCATTGAAATCAAATCGATAGCCCCACTACAACCCGCAGCAGAGACCTGCAAAGACGCGCCTATTCATTTTGGACCTCGTCGTTTTCTATGTATTCTTTTTTAGTAGTTTTTTTAGTATGATGAGACCTTCAATACAAACACATTTTTGTATTTTTCAAATTCATTAACCATTTAAAACAGATTCTGTAATTCATTATTGTTTAGACTTATATAGTTTGCTAACGACCTAGTAGATGAACTGAGGCTCTGGCTGGATGGTGAGGAGAATGTCAATGCTAATAGGGACAATTCGCATGCTAATGACGCCAAACGGCGTTCGGCTCTGGCGGTTACTGGGGGTCAAAAAGGCCTGGCGGTTCTATTGTTAACCAGCTCAATAGAAACCCAGGTACCAGTTAAAGCTCTTTCTGAATCAGTATGTGAACAATCAGTTACCTGGTTTTCAGACTGCACATAATCTACACAAAGGAAAGAACAGCTTACCGCCGACCCTGTGCGGTAAAACGGGGTGATAAAGGCCTTTCGGCGGACACACGGTAGCCCTAACAATACCAAAGTAGGTGTCTAGTGGTTTGAAATCTCGAAAGATTATGTTTGGATGCCCAATCGGATAAGTCTTTGCCTTGTTGCAGAATGGGTAAAGACTACAAACGTCATTATACTGAATAGTGTCCCCTTCTTGAGCCGTAAACTTCAAATGAATTGCGTTGGTCCGACCACCAAAAAGAATATCCCAAGGGTCAAGGCGGTCTGGAACATCAAAGGTCTTCAAGAAAGCTTTGACATCTGCGGATGTGTTTTTATGCTGATTCTCACTCCCATATTGAACATATACGTTGTGTTGTTCTTTTAAAGCTTCAAGCTTTGCCAGCCATTGCTGGTGCTTCAACCCGTAGTGAATCTTTGTCACTGGGTTGGTGCTTGTTGCTTGTTGAACAGTGACACTTGGGTGACTGTGCCAGAAACAGCCTAGAAATTCACAGGATGTGCACACACCACCGCGTTTGGCGTATCCATCATCATGGTATGCCCCGATTTTCATTTCACCCCGGTTCAGGGCTTGCTGTATTGATATATTCTCACCAGAAGCCATGTTTGAGAATGTCTTCTGACAACGATTGTAGTTGTCTGAGGGGACCAAGGCAATTGTGTCCTTGCTGAAGAATCTGTTGCAGAACACTTTCATACAAGCCAAAGCAATCGTAATTGACCTGAAGGGTCTGTAAAAATCATGAGCTTGCTACCATTAGCAATAATGTTGTGCCAGTACCATTGTTAGCAAGGTACTGCATCAAGATGTAACCATGAAAACCTTTCGAGTTGTGTGCTATAAAGGTGTAGTCAAGATATTTCAGCTGTCTAAACTTTTGGAAAAAAGCCGCAGCACAACCATCTCCAGCCAAACACCACGTCTCGTTATCAAAACTTATTGCAAACACAAAAATTGCAGTGTGTACATTGTTCACAGGATTGGCAATTGTCTCAAAATCATAAAATACATAGAGCTCACTGGGGTCCTTGGGTTTAGAGGGTTTTATGAAACACTGATGATTCATTTCAACAGTCAAATCCACGTTACAATCGGGACACATGTTAGCTGTGCACTTTATAGTTAGTAATACTAACGGTATATTGAAAACCACAATCGACACAGTATTTCTTATGGTCACACCTGCTAACCCAATGACCCGCAGCTTCGTGGAACTTCTAGCCTTTATGTTGGCAGTAACAAAAGTCAGAATAATATATCCGCTTACAGTCCAGACACTGCTTTGTGTTACGAGGTTGGGTATGACAATCTTTATGAAGGCAAACACTACAGCTGTGTTTACAACCGTGATCACAGCGGGTGTTAAAACCTGTATAACACCACTCACAGACATATGACACCCCCAGAAAACCTTTCAGGTTCATGATGCCATAGAAATGGTTGTTGTGTGAGTACATAAAGACCTTTCTAGGGTGGGGGTCCTCGCTGTTTTGAAACTTGGTAAACTGGTGAACTTGGTAAAGTTCATTGTCTTCGATGAAAGACAACAATTTTAGACCCTGTCATTTCTTCAAACCGAACAATATCTGTGAATGTTACACAATCATCTAAACCAACTCCCACGTGTAGCTCGTGACCACTAACCAGGGCCTTAGCATGTGTACTGTGGGTTCAGCATACCCATCAAACAAATGGAAAAACATGTAGAATCATCATTCACATCCACATATAAATGTTTTCTTTTTTTATTGATAATCTGATTTCATTATATTCATCTGCTCTCATGGTCACATGTATGGGGGATATCAGAGATTCACCAATGAACTCAATCTGCAGGCGATCACCAGGCCCATGTACAAAGTCTGAAGCTCTAAAAATCAAAGTATCCAAGCCTTCCATAATGAGTGCATCCAATGTGCCAAAATCACCAACTTCATCAGTATTTTGGAAATGTATGAACTGTCGTAATTCAACGTTGTCAAACTCATTACGTTGTGTTACTCTAACATCACCAACACCCTGTTGTGCTAAAGATCTGAACCTTACCGTAGAGTTGACGGTTTCAGAACAGGTGCTAACAATTAGTTCAGTTAACTCTGAGTTAAGTTAACCCTGAGTAAAGCACGTTCACGAGGAGATAAAAAGCCCTCATCAATGGAACGCAGATAACGTGATTCATCATGGCAACAGGAGAAATAGGTCTCAGACCCCGTACTTCTCCCCAATGGAGTTAGATATATTAATGAATGCACATGCAGAATATGAGTACATATTCAAGAAAAAAGGAATGATGTTTTTCCTGGAGAGAAGTGGCTTCTTTGCTGCCCTTCTTGACACCAGGCCATCCTCCAAAGGTCTTCGCCCCCCTGTGCGTGCAAATGCACTCATACCTGCCTGCTGCCATTCCTGAGCAACCTCTGCACTGGTGGTGCCCGTATCCCGCAGCTGAATCAACTTGAGGAGATGGTCCTGACGCTTGCTGGACTTTCTTGGGCGTCCTGAAGCCTTCTTCTTGGGCGTCCTTGAAGCCTTCTTTTTTTGGGATTAAGTTCATTTTCAATGCAAAGAGGGACTTTGCAATTAATTGCAATTCATGTGATTACTCTTCATAACATTCTGGAGTATATGCAAATTGCCATCATAAAACTGAGGCAGCAGACTTCATGAAAATTAATATTTGTGTCATCCTCAAAACTTTTGGTCATGACTGTATTAATGCAGGTGCAACCCAACAGGCACAAAACATACTTGGCTGCAACTGAAGATGAAATAAAAAATATATATTTATATATTTAAATATACTTAAATAAACAGGAAAATAATAATATCATTACATACAATTGTGATGCTGTTTAGCCTCCCCTACCTAATTAAACATTTCAGTGGCTACATGCAACATATAGTAGTGAAATGTAAGTGACATTTTCTAAGGAAAAAATAAGTACAATTTTCGAAAAAAGTGTTATTCTTTGTTGGCCTATCTGCACATAAATGCTGTGGAAAGACTTCCTATTCACGTAATCTCCTTCTTTTACTGAAGGAGCTGTGATAGGAGTATGAGTGCCATCTATGCAGCCAATCACTCCTGGAAACCCTATAATATTAACTTATTAGTCCTTCAAGTCTCAAAGCTTCATAATAAATAGAATGTTTACTGCTTAGACTGATACCTGCAATTCTGTGGACTTCTTTATTGATGAGTCTTGTAGGTCTGTGACTTGGGAACTGTTATAGAAATTTGTTGAAATTATGTATTAGTGAATTTTAAAGAATTTCTGTTTTAATAGTGAGCTGGTTGTAAAGTACAGGGTCTGTGTTTAGACAGGATGGGGAATGCCAGGTGTGAAGACAGGTCTTTGTTCAATTGTTGTGGCACACATTCTTGCATGTTATCAGTAGACCAGGCAGTCCCCTGACAATTTGCTAATCTTCCTAATCTTTGTTCCTTAGGAACGTGGCCCGTCGGGGAAGTAGGGGCAATTGGCCCATTTGGGTACACACGACAGGGGGCAGGAAGTGATAAAGGAACAAATGATGTCTTTATAACAGGAATATGCAGATTTATACCCCCACCCCTTAGGTGTATAAGTGTTGATGATTCTTTAGTTACCTCAGAGATCCCACTGACTTTGTGTCTGTTTGTGTCTCTTTATTTGCGTATATATATATATATATATATATATATATATATATATATATACACAGGTGCTGGTCATATAATTAGAATATCATCAAAAAGTTGATTTATTTCAGTAATTCCATTCAAAAAGTCAAACCTGTATAATGTATACATTCATTCCACACAGGCTGATATAGTTCAAATGTTTATTCCTTTTAATTTTGATGATTATAACTGACAACTAATGAAAACCCCAAATTCAGTATCTCAGAAAATTTGAATATTGTGAAAAGGTTCAATATTGAAGACACCTGGTGCCACACTCTAATCAGCTAATTAACTCAAAACACCTGCAAAGGCCTTTAAATGGTCTCTCAGTCTAGTTCTGTAGGCTAC
>JACXGI010019445.1:0-12128 GCA_016801175.1 Esox masquinongy
CAAACATGCACATCAATAATTATTACACACATGAAAAGTGCAAGTTAACAATTTAAATATTATACTGATATGTAATATACATTTTGAAAGTGTAGTTTAACAACTGAATTATTACACTAAAACACCCATAGCATCAATATTAAATACAAACCTGTATTTCAAATATTAATAAACAGATACACCAGTACCTAGAACATAGGAAAACATATTGTATGTTTTATGAATTCCTCACCTTCTTCATAACGTCTTAAATAATGTTTATCTGGTTCCTCAGTCTTTGTTTAGTTGTCTTGCTCTCTGTCAACTAACTGACTACTAGACAGGCTGGTGAGAGCAACAGTAGAGTGAGAGCGGGTTAATCAACTACTAGAGTAAGTGGCTCCCTCTGCTGGCCGAGATAAGACCAACACCTCTTGCAAATTACTAATATACAGCACTTCATGTTCTCCCACATTACTGGATAACACAGGGAACCCAAAACAGGCTTGGGACCTATATATGAAGATAACAAATGCCCATAATGTTGAATATGTATAAATAACACAAACCAAACTATTTTGACTTTTGTGGGTTTTTTACTATAATGCATTATACTCCCATTGTACCATTTTCATTTCATGCATCTTAATAAATATGGTAACATACTTTTTGTTATTTATCTTAATTATTTATTACCATGGTACAACGTATAACGCGGGTTAACCATTTCCATGATCTATATCTATACAAAGGTATAAATTATGTAATATCATGCTGGTATTAATGGTAGGACCATCATATTTTAAGTCCAACAGCATGCTACATTTAAATAATTTAGACTCAACCATGTTATAAGTGGAAGTACCTTAGTAGGACCAAATGTTTTCCATTTTATAAGGGTAGACTTTCATAGAAAAAGTTTTATAAAACAGGAAAAGTCATTATGGATAATAAAAACAACACTGAGAGATGTAAAAACGTAAAAATGTTATCTTTCCAGTGTTTTATATTATGATGTCTTTAATGTCATCTTCATACATGTTTTTGTTAAATGTATGTACATAGTAAAGATTTGGTTTGCCTGTAATGTCTTTTTCGTTAAATGTTGAACCCTGGAAGATTAGCTGTTGTTGTGGCAATCAGATAATGGAAAAAAAATAAACAAATAAGAAACAATGTTGATAATCACTGACATTGACCCATGAGTTTGTATTACCTTTGTTCAGTAGAGAAGTCTCCCTGTCTGAAGTTTAAAGGTTGTTGCATAGACCTGTCACTCTTCATGGACACACAGCTGGGTACAGGAGATGCTGGCCTCTTTATATGGTCCCTGGAAATGATACAGTTAAATACAAAACAGCAGTGTTTTTGTTCATAGTAGACTTTCTTAGTAGTCATTGTTGTATTTGGACACAGTGAGTCTGTGTCTCTTTCTGGAACCTAAAGTTAATAATGAAGGAGGAACCAGAGTGTTTTGTATATGGTGGACTTAGGAGTGATCGGTGTGTTTGAACCAAGTAAGAAACTTTGACTCTTAACTCTCTTGTTTAAATGTTAAAATGAGATCATATTGATTTTGTAATTGAGGATGTAATTATTATTGACAAACATGCGCATCAATAATTATTACACACATGAAAAGTGCAAGTTAACAATTTAAATATTATACTGATATGTAATATACATTTTGAAAGTGTAGTTTAACAACTGAATTATTACACTAAAACACCCATAGCATCAATATTAAATACAAACCTGTATTTCAAATGTTAATAAACAGATACACCAGTACCTAGAACATTGCAAAACATATCGTATGTTTTATGAATTCCTCACCTTCTATATAACATTTTAAATAATGTTTATCGGGTTCCTGAGCCTTTGTTTAGTTGTCTTGCTAGCAGTCTACTTTACACTGTTTCCCAATCCTGGTCCTGGGGACCCAAAGGGGTGCACATTTTTGTTTTTGCCCTAGCACTCACACACCTGATTCAAATGAAAGACTTGGTGATAGGTTGATTACATCAGTCAAGTGTGTAAGTGGTAGGGCAACATTTGCAACAGGTGTGTGACTGCTAAGGCAAAAACAAAAACATGCAACCCTTTGGGTCCCCAGGACCAGGATTGGGAAACAGTGGACTACTAGACAGGCTGGTGAGAGCAACAGTAGAGCGAGAGCGGGTTAATCAACTACTAGAGTTAGTGACTCCCTCTGCTGGCCGATACAAGACCAACACCTGTTGCAAATTACTAAGAATATACAGCACTTCATGTTCTCCCACATTACTGGTTGAAAACACAGGGAACCCCAAACAGGCTTGTGACCTATAAATGAAGATAACAAATGCCCATAATGTTGAATATGTATCTGGAACACAAACCAAATTATTTTGACTTTTGTGGGTATATTAATAAAATGCATTATACTCCCATTGTACCAGCTTCATTTAATGCATCTTAGGGACAATATTCAGTCACTTTTCGATATAATTTTACCTCTTAACCGTGGTGTCCCTCTCCCCAGAGAGACTCATTTTAGAGACAGAGAGAGAGAGAAGAGGGGACTATCTGATTAGACCTGTAAGCACATAGAGAGAAACACACACTTCCTGGATCATGACTCATAGACTAGAAGACAAAATGTCTGGATCAGATACAAACTGAAGAATAACAAGCATTACTATAATCAAAGAAATACCACTAAATAACAAACACCGAATTAAATTATGCTTTAACATTTACTTAGGTTTTACTGACAACAAATCAACACATTTGAGAACATGGACTGACTAGCTACATTGAAGTTACAACAACTTACTTACACTGATAATGACTTACTCCAAATGATCACTCTCTCTGCTTTGTTCTTTGATGAATCATTACAAAACAATTTGTCTTCTCTTTTTCAGTTCAAATATTGAAAAATATATATTATACTGCTACGTCAAATCAAAATGGATCCTGTGCAGGAACTTTACTTTCAGTTTCAGCTTTGCTAACTGACCTGCCTCCAAACATGTATTACATAAGTCAACAGTAGGAGGAGCTAACAGACATTTCATGTTAATACAATATCTGTTTTAGTAACATTGGTTTGGTCATGTTTCTGACATGTAAATTACATTCAGTGTAATGGAGATAAAACAGAAGCAGTATTGTTGGTGCTGTACATTATAAGTTGTTACTTATTGGCCACTTCATGTACATAAAAATGTATAGTGAATATGAATATTTTTTTCTATATAGGGCAATATATATTTCATATCCACTGAATTACATTATGGCCAATGATATGGGTGGAGTAAAATGCCAGCAACAATTGCAAATACACAGTGCCCCATGATTTTTTTTGTGTGCATATAATCACTCTATAGACTCTCCTGAACATTTCCTACAATAAATTCACTGCGGCGTATAAAACAGTTTTTAATTATGTTGTAGTGATTAATTATGTTGTAGGAACAATACCAACACAGCGATATCAGATGAATGATCAATATTTGCTCCTTTTCTCACTCACCTCCATGTCACCTGCTCTCCCTGCCCTGTCGGCATCCTCATGCTCTCTCTCCCTCTCTGTCTTCACTCTGAACGCACCAGAGTGAACATTAAATAAATATTATCAAGTAAACAAGTGGTGTTTCTTGCAATGAAGTTCAGGAATGGATTACTAACCATTTCGGATCTGAATGGCAATGATTTTTATATCAAGAAACATAGACTCATCTCTTGTACTACTGTATAGTTCTGTAATCTGACTGACACTCATTTTCTCACTGCTCTCAACATTTCTGAGGTTGCCCAAAAAACTGACAAATGTCACTGCCACCCTTCCTCTTGCTCATAATGACAATCACTGTGAATGAAAGCTGACTGTAATCAAACTGCTTGCACTTTAATCAAACAAACTATAATGCTATTTATCATAAGCAAGTAGCTATACAGTATACTATGAGTATGCAATACATGAAAGCTACTACTGTCTACATAAATTACACATGCAGCGCAACATCAATGACTTGACACTTTACTCAGATCTCAAGTGGGCTTTCTGACAAATATAACTTAATAAAGACATTAACGTTAGCTGAATACACCCGTGTGCACCATTGTTGGTCGCTGGGTGAATGTGTGGTTAATTATTTTTTCCAGGTAACTTAGCTATGATAGCTAACGTTAGTGATGGGTTATTGATTAGCACTCGCAAATCGGCCCGTTTTCACCAAAAACATTTGTTTCCACATACAATTACTAACACATTTTAGCAAAGTATTATTTATTTCCAATTAGGCTACAGTTCCAGCGCAAAATTATGTATATTGATATTGTCGGTAAAACTATCATAATCGACAGTGATATAGCCTGAGCAACACATTACATTTTAGTTTTCAACGTTTTAATACAACTGCAAATAATGAAAAAGAGAGACTGTACAGTGTTTGACATTTATCGATTTTACCTAGGCTACTCACAGCACTCGAGCAACGGCTTCTGCTGGGGTACGGCAACACCACTTGGACAAACCACACGCAGAACATCAGTACACCATAATACCAATTGTAGTAATAATGGCAATTTGTTGAGTTTACATTTATTTATTTTATTAATATTTTTTATATCAATATATTGGGGGGTGGGCATTCTCAGCATATTTGGACATTGGGGGGATTGTGTCCCCCCAAATGTATATTATAATTACGGCCTTGGGATGAACTAAATGAAACAAATTATTTTAACACCAATAAGTAGTGGTGTTTCAATTGAAAGAAATGTCTGAAATTCATCAAGATTCAAACAGGGGACGAATTGCTTAGAATTCAGCAACACCACCATTGAAGTAAGAATAGCGGAACACCTCAGTTTTGAAAGTGCCGTCACATGCTCTCAGACATCAGGCATTCCAACTATGAAAGCCTGCATTTTGCAACAGGACCTTGGAAGATATTACAGTTTTTTTCAGTCACTTTGGTACTACTATCAATAGTATGGTGCAGTGTTTCAAAACACTTAGTACAAGACTCTAAACAGATCATACTTGTAAACCATTAAATCTTGCATTCAAAACAACAGATTTTGCTTTCAATTGGTTTGTAAACATCTTTCACCACAAAATCAGTGATTCAACCATTAAGTTTTAGTCAGTTAGTCCAAGACCAAACAATATAAGACATGTTTCAAAATAACTATTTGAAGTGCTGAAGGAAATCTGTTACAGTTTAATTAATTGTTTTCACATTAGGCAAAATTCTAAATGTACATTACATCACAACTGACAGAAAATCATTTCCATAATTTCTATCCTATTATTAACAGTGTGATCAATGAAGACATCTTTAGTCACTGATGCAATAACTTTTATTGCAACGTTTTTTGTCTAGTCACTTGTAACAAATACTATCAGAAATATATGAAGGAAATGTCAGTGTTTAGCACATACTACACTAATTTACATAAATGTTGTCTTTTGGCCATGATATCTTCTTAAAATCACAAGGAACATCTTCATTCTTCATGCACTGCATGAAGAATATTTTGGCATGGTGAATCCAAACTGACATTTGTCACTAGTGATGTCATGACGTCTTATCCATGAGCTGTAGGAGGGTGACATGCTCATGGGGATGGTGGTCATAGACCTTCCACCTCCGAAATGAAAAGGACATCATGGGGCAGGTCAAGGGTCAGGAATCAGGGATTGGCCCAAAACCATTCCTGAATCACCTCTGAATGGTGGAACCTAACATTATCACACACTATTTCATTGAAGAACTCAATGAGGTGTTCAGCCACAGCATTATAAGACCCCAGACGTGTCTTGTGTCCTACCAGCCCATCTTCAGATATGGCTGCACACATGAATATGTTTCCCCCATGTTGTCCAGGCACATGGACAGTTGATCATTGGCCAATGATATTGAACACTGTCGAGTTCTGGCCCGATAGAAGCCTGCTTTTTCAACAAAGAGGTACTTGTGATGGTTCACAGCAGTTCAGTTTGTAGTTTTGACCCTGTTCAGGGGCTCTGTCACGTTTCTGGTAAAGCAGGACACCAGGCGAGGACTGGAAGAACAACAAAAGGGTTTATTAAGGAAACTAGTGATGTACATGATGGTACATGCCGCAAAATTTTCTTTCTAGCGAAGCTTTGGTACCCGTTTCAGATTAACACCCCTTAGATGACGTATGAAGCTTCATTGCTGCGCTGTACAATGTGATTTGCTCAATTTTGGTTTAGAGTCCAGTTTGAGTATATAAGGAAGTGAAACGCTGTTCATTTTTGAGAGTGGGTGAAAGTAGTTTGATGTATGAATAGAGATATTGTTACTTGTGAGATTTTTGTAATGGAACCATCTAGAAAAAAATTGTTCCTCAAAAAAATTCACAAGATATTTCCCTGTTATAAAAGCACTATTCTCCCATCACTGTCCAGTTAAAAAAGCACTGTTGCCAGTTCAAAACACGTAAATTTGAAGCAAACACAAATTATGTCTCTCTTTATTTCTTTTCTCACTGATTTAACATGCACTTTTACATTCAGCATTTATCCATTACTTATGCATATAAAAACAAACATTTAGGAAAAAATAAGAATACACAAATTAATTGTGTGAACAGGCCTTTGTAAAAAAAACAACAACATTGTAGGCTATAATTATATTAACTATATTGACTTTGCATTGTGAGTGATGTGACTGATGCAAGTCCTTATTGAAGTCCATTGATCCAATGCTACGTCATTGGGGTGATCATCATTTGAATGAGTGCCCTCAGTGTCTAGATGTGGCTTTGAGAACTGAGCCTTTTAGCGAAGCAATGTGCTGGAAAGACTCAACGATTCAACAAGGCCTCATTTAGACAACACTAGAGGAAACTAAGGCAGGTAAAATAAATACATGCAAACGGCAGGAAAACAGCAGCCAGGCAAAAGCACAGACTGGTGGCCAGTACATACACAAAAAGACTCAATGACTCAAAGGGCTAACGGAATAAGGCAAACTAAATAGGGTGCTAACGAGGACTAAACAACAAACAGATGAAAACAATCAGAACAAAAAGGCCAGGCTACATTAAAGAACAACTGAAAAAACAAAAGAGAACAAAACAGAACAGAACCTTACAGCCTCTGATTTATTCCTCTGTCTTGCTGTCTATCCTGCTCCATGTTGAAAGACACTGCCAGTGTTCACGTGATTTATATGGTTATATATGGAGTTACTTTTGTTTCAATAATAACAAACAAGTGTTAAAATTGCAAACAAAATAATTAAGATTGAAAGCAAAGTCATCTAAAATCTTTAGAAATGCAAAAACAAATTGATTGAAAATGAATGCAAATAATTATTTGAATGGGAATATTTTTTCTTGATAACGCGATTGTGTTAAAAAGATTGTTGTTGGCTGCAGTTTTTTTGGTTATGTTACCCTGGGTTTGTCTTGATGTCTTTGACACTAAGGCCCAATCTCAATGTACTTTGTTGTTTGTAAATGTCTTGGTGCTTCATCTGGTGTAGTGAGTGGACCTTGGCATGATGCTACTGTCTTTTATTCTCTTCTCTCTCTGCTAAGTCACCATTACTGGAGATTACATGAATTCACCTGCTGAGGGCAGCCTGATGTGCCTGGCTTGTGTCCTGTCATGTTGCTGATTCCACTGGTCCTATGCTCACTTTTGACCTGTTCCCCCTGGGACCTACAGTATACAGCCTCTCATGTTCTGTTGGATTATTCTTGAGTCTCCCCTCCTTATCAATTGTTACAAGATTAGTAAATAAAAAATTTCTAATTGAGAATTGTTTGAATGTTTTCTCAGTGTAAAGTAAACATTGGTAATTGTAACAGATTTTTTAAACGATGGATGATTAAATAATTTAGCCTCTTCTGTAGAGTACAATATGGTTCTTTGTAGAAGAAGACGAGGGTTATAGGTGAAACCCTATTTTTTTTATTTTTAGAGCCCCTGGGTGGGTTCTTGATGAAACCCTTGGAATATAAAAGGGTTTTTTAGTGGAAAACCCTGGGTGGGTTCTAGATGAAACCCTTGGAATAAAATTGTTCTTGGTATAATTTCTTGGGTGGGTTCTTGTAAGCACCCTTAGAAAGTAAAAAATTCTGGATAGAACCCCCAGAGAGAGTTCTGGGTATCATAGAAGGGTTCTCTGTAGAACCTCTCATAGGGGTTCATGGTGGAACCTTTCCCAGATGGTTCTAGGTATAACCCTTTATGATGTGTTCTTGAAAGAACCTTCTGAAGGAGTTCCAGGTGGAAGCTTTATAAAAAGGTTCTACCAGGCGCCAAAAAGAGTTCTCCTATGGGGACAAGCCGAAGAACCCAAAATATTTATTTTTTCTAAGAGTGTAGGTTAATTATTTTCATTTTTAGACAGCCCTCTACTAGGGTTTACAGGAGTCTGACCTTTTGATTTTCAGTAGCCCTTGCTTCTTTTCCTCGGTGGTACACAGCCTGCAGTTAGGGAGTTCAAGGGCTTTGCTATGTTGGAATACCCCCCTATAAAGCACCTATAATATCCAGCAAACCCCAAGAAACACTTCAATTCCTTTCTGTTTGAGGGGCGTGGCCAGTCTTTAAGGGCATAAATCTTAGCTGAGTCAGTGTGGACCCCATTAGTGTCTATAATGTGGCCGAGATACTTTACAGAGGACTTGAAGAAATGACATTTGTCCAGGGACTGTTTCAAGCTGTAGTCCTTGAGTCGGTTCAGCACCTTCATCAGTCTAGTTTCATGCTCTTCCAAAGTATCAGAAAAGACAATTATATCGTCCAAGAACACTAACACTTCATTTAGATGAAGGTCTCCTAAACACTTCTCCGTCAACCGCTGGAATGTACTTGGTGTATTAGTAACTCCTTGTGGCACTGGATTGAACTCCCAAAACCCCAGTGGACTTACAAAAGCTGTCTTGTGCTTATCTTTGTTAGAAATCAGCTGTTTCGTATAGTGTTTGAAATAATGAATCGCATATTTAGATAGTCTTGTTCATGAGGTTACGGACCTGGTCTTCCATACACATCCTCAATCTCATCTCACTCAATCTCACTGTAATGTTGGTTACAAGCTGATATATACATTGAAGGGTGTGTTTACGTAGCAAAGATCAGGTTTCCAAGACAGTAACCCCCATGCCAAATGGTCAATGTAAACATTCCTGTGGTTATCAGACCACAACCTACAGAGAGAATCTAAACAGAGATGTTTCTGTTGTTCTCATTATCTAGTCACATTCACTTCCAATGAAACGTACATTCATATTCTAATTATTAATGCTCCGATTCCAACACTCCCTATTAGATTAAATGGGTCAAGAAACATATTGACATCAACAGGCTACTATCAGTGTTAACAGTGTTCAGCAGAAAATCAGACGAAAACCTGACATCATGATGAAACATTCCCCCAATGTCCATTGAACAATCAAAATCCCCCTTGTCCGTATCATGACCCATGCGACAATATCATACAAAAGACGTATGCATATCCTGTTCTACCCATGAAAGATTCTACCTTTAAATAGGGAAAAATTCACTGTCCAAACAAACCATAATAGCTGTTATAATGTAGATCATTAAGCATCATCACAAATACGCTGAAGTCCAATATTGGGATTGTCATAGTACAGAGTTACCCACCTGTCTTGCGAGAAACAAACCTTCATACATATGAAATCACCATATCAGTTCATTTATGAAAGTCTTAGATTGTAAGGAATGAAGGTAGTTTCCAATCAAGTGTTCTTTAGTTCTTATCTTTAGTTTTCTTTGTCTTGTATCAGTGATGCAAAGTTCTAATATCAATTATTGCAGTCAGTGTGATGTGGACTTGCCTGGTTGTCCTAACAAGTCAGTGTAGGTGTGTAATGGAATAGTGAGTTTCCAACACTTCACTAATTCAGATTAACACCACAACAGTGTCTTCCTCTGTGTTGGGACCATATGACCTTTCCAGTAAACTGGCCCGTGGTAGTCTGACCTGTAGTATGTGGAGTCCTTCCATCTCACTGTTGATGATTCATTTAAAAAACAGAGTGAGAAGCCATGTGATCTGACCCTGGCATCGTTCTGCCATGTGTGTGGTCAGGAAGATTTGAAACAGATTCGACCAGTGTGGTTGGAGAAATCCTTCTTGAACATCTTGCTATGTTTGATTCCTTGTGCTATATTAAGGCCCGATAGCAACTAGCAATGCAATAAGATTGTCAGACTTGACTTTGCTTAGCCAGATCAGAAATGGTTAGATCTATTCAATTCAACCATTAAAATGTTAGACCTTACATAAAAAAAACAATTTCCAAGTTCACTAATTAAAAACATCCTGTAAATGGAAAATGTAAAACAAAACAGATGCCAATGCTCCGTTATAACTATGCAAACAGGAAAACTAATTTCTTTACGTAACTCCTTATAAATCCCAATTTGATTTGCTTTGAGCTCTAAGCTCAACTATAAATACCAATTTGATTTGCTTTGAGCCCTAAGCTCAACTCTTTCCAATCATAATCAATTATCATATCATACATCCCCCCTGCCTTCAGTTCATTAAGTAAATGGAAATTGACACCATGAGTGAAAGCAGAACAATGAAAAATTCGGCCACAGTTGGAGCCATCCTGATCCCGCACTGGCCATCATTACAGGACAGACATGAAAAATAGAGAATTGGTAATAGGGATGGATCTATAATCCATTCGATAAGGAGTTGCATCCTATATATTCATCAAAACTAAGTGAAAATGTGAATAAAACAAACTTTCACTAACACATCAAAGACATCAATGTGCAACACGGTCGCTTGTGCGCAGGAACTATAAACCATATAACTTATTAACAAATTTGTCTAACATAGCTAAATAGATCTCAAATTTGACTTTACCTCAGTACCTCCACAAAGGTCTGCGAAATTGTCTATCTTGTCTATATTGTCTATATTGTCTAAGTTTTCTATATTGTCTATATTTATAATATCCTGCAGTTTCTTGGCAGATGCCTGACAAAACAATGGTTTGCCCTCTCGGGGATAAGCTGCGCAACTAAATTATAGGAGTGAAAAAACACCAGTAAATGCGTATTATGGAGTTGTACAACGGGGATTAAAGCAAGATTGGTTTCTTGACAATGGAAGAAATGTTTAACAGCAACGATGGTTACAAACTGTAGTATTTGCGAGTTTGAGAATACCTGTCTGTGCGTGTTTGTTTTTCAATTGAATTGTTCACATTATAGGTCACATTAAAAGTGGAAAAAGTTCTGACATGATTTATCTTTGTCTTATTCTTTTACATCACAAAAACCTGGCATTTTAACAGGGTTTGTAGACTTTTTATATCCATAGGTGCTGGTCATATAATTAGAATATCATCAAAAAGTTGATTTATTTCAGTAATTCCATTCAAAAAGTGAAACTTGGATATTATATTCATTCATTACACACATACTGATATATTTCAAATGTTTATTTCATTTAATTAATCTCCGAAAATTAGAATATTACTTAAGACTAATACAAAAAATTTTTTTTTAGAAATGTTGGCCAACTGAAAAGTATGAACATGAAAAGTATGAGCATGTACAGCACTCAATACTTAGTTGGGGCTCCTTTTGCCTGAATTACTGCAGCAATGCGGCGTGGCATGGAGTCGATCAGTCTGTGGCACTGCTCAGGTGTTATGAGAGCTCAGGTTGCTCTGATAGTGGCCTTCAGCTCTTTTGCATTGTTGGGTCTGGCGTATCGCATCTTCCTCTTCACAATACCCCATAGATTTTCTATAGGGTTATGGTCAGGCGAGTTTGCTGGCCAATTAAGAACAGGGATATCATGGTCCTTAAACCAGGTACTGGTAGCTTTGGCACTGTGTGCAGGTGCCAAGTCCTGTTGGAAAATGAAATCTGCATCTCCATAAAGTTGGTCAGCAGCAAGAAGCATGAAGTGCTCTAAACCTTCCTGGTAGACGGCTGCGTTGACCTTGGACCTCAGAAAACACAGTGGACCAACACCAGCAGATGACATGGCACCCTAAACCATCAATGACTGTGGAAACTTTACACTGGACTTCAAGCAACGTGGATTCTGTGCCTCTCCTCTCTTCCTCCAGACTCTGGGACCTTGATTTCCAAAGGAAATGCAAAATTTACTTTC